>PVJO010007267.1:0-83072 GCA_004026905.1 Hystrix cristata
CACAGACTGGGAAAAAATTTTTGCTAGCTATCCATCGGACAAAGGTCTAACATCTAGAATATACAAAGAACTCAAAAAAATTGAACCTCTCAAATTTAAAGACCCAATCCAAAAATGGGCAACTGAAATGAATAAACATTTCTCAGACGAAGAAATAAAAATGGCAAATAAATATATGAAAAAATGTTCAACATCACTAGTCATCCGAGAGATGCAGATCAAAACACTAAGATACCATCTCACTCCACAAAGAACCGCATATATGGAAAAGTCAACCAATAACAAATGCTGGCGGGGCTGTGGGGAAAAAGGAACCCTCCTCCACTGTTGGTGGGAATGCAGACTGGTCCAGCCACTGTGTAAATCAATATGGAGATTCCTCAAAAAACTACAACTGGAGGTTCCATTTGACCCAGCTATTCCCCTACTGGGGATCTTCCCAGAGGAATCAAAATTGTCATACCATAGGGATGTATGCACGACCATGTTCATAGCAACACAATTTGTAATAGCTAAGTCTTAATTGTATTTAAAAACAAATTTAAAGCTGACAGTTTTGCTCTAATACGAAGTCCAAATGCTAAGAGAAACCCTGAAATAAGACTACAACTGATAAAATAAAAACAAATTATCAACTCCACATAAGAACTGCCCACATCTGGATGTGAGGGCGATCTGGCTGCGACACCTGTCACCCTATTGATCGCCAGGGCTGATTCAGCTGATCTGGCTGGCTAGGTGGGTGTCCCCTTCCTCCCTCACTGCCCCATGTACGTCCCTCCTGAAGCTGCGTGCATGGTTGGTGAGGACGACCACCCCCGATAGAGGAGGACTGTTCCCCTGGTCAAGCGTATAGGAGTAGCTGTGGTCCCCTGCTAGAACTCCAAACAAGCTCTCAAGAACTGCCTACATCAAGTGGAAGGGTTATAAGGGATTCACAGCCTTGTGGCAGATGTTTTTAAATAACAGCTTTATTCAGATATAATTCACATACCGTAAACTTTGTACCTTTTGTACAAGTCAAGGGTACTCAGTATATTTAGTTGTATAACCATCACCACTATACGATTTCAAAATGTTCTCATAATGACCCAAAAAAACCTTGCTCCTAGGAACAATCAATTCCATTGTTCAACTGCGACCCCCCCCACCGTCCCGCCGCCCCGGAAAAAACTAATTGTTATGGCTTATATGTACCCCCGAAGGCTAATGCACTCACTGGTGAGGCTTTTGGGAGTGCCTGGATCATGGGTGATACTGGATCAGCCCACTGATGAGTTCAGTATAGTGCTTGGTGTGGCTAAGTGGATTTATCACTTAGCCACACCCAGCAGACAGAAGATCCATCCGTGGTGTGAGTGGCACCAAGCAAAAGGCTTGGAGCTTGGATGGAATAAAAGGGAAAGCAGAAGAAAGACCGCTGCTTCCTGCCTGCCATGCCACCTGGCCTTGGAACCAGCCAACTATGGACTGAAACCTCTACAGAGCCAAAATAAACCTGTTCTCCTGTAACTTTTGGGTGTCAGGTATTTCGTCCCAGCAAGGACAGAGTAACTAAGACACTAATCTCTTTCCATGAATTTTCCTATTCTGGACATTTCATATAAATGGAATCATAGCATATGCAGGCTCCTATGACTTCTTTCACTTAGCATGTTTCCAGTCAAGATTCACACATATCGTAGCATGCATCAGAACTTCATTACTTTTTAAGGCTCGATAGTATTCTATTGTATGAATAGACCACAGTTTGCTTATTTGTTGTCTGACAGACATTTGGTTTACTTCTTGTTTTGTTTTTTTTTTGTGGTACTGGGGGTTGAACCAAGGGCCTTCACACTCAGCCACATTCCCGAAAGACAGGGTCTTGCTAAGTCACCGAGTTGCCCAGGCTGAGACGGAACTCACGACCCCCCTTCCTCGGCCTCTCAGAGTGCTGGGTTACGGACATGCAGCACTGCCCCTGGCTTTTGCCTTTTTCATCTATTATGAAAAATTGTACCATAAACATTCGTGGACAATGGAGACATACGTTTCTATTCTCTTACATATTATATACTCTGCAGCAGAATTGCTGAATCATGTGGGAACTCGATTTCAAACTTTTTGAGGAGCTGCCAGACTGTCTTCTCAGATGGCCATGCCATTTGACACTCCCACCGACACCATTCTGAGGGCTTCCGTTGCTTCATATCCTTGTCAACACTTGTTACTGTCCACGCCTCGCGTCTTACGGCAGAGTTTTGTGACAACAAAAGCCACAGTCAAGATACCCGCAGCAAGCATATTCCGTGAACAATACTGATAATACCGCCCTGTTCCTACTGCTCGGGGCGCCCCCTTGCACCAAGGGCACTGCTGCTCAGGCGTCCCCAGACCAGCAGCACCGTTATCACTGGAACCAGTCAGAGAAGCAAGCTTGTGGTCTCCGCCCCAGACCTGCCAGGCCAGAGACTGTGGGCAGGTCCAGCGGCAGTGACCCAGCCAGCCCCTCGCTGCTCGGGCGCCCAGGAGGGCCTGAGCCCCGGCCACAGCCAGCCTTGAATCCCCAGCTGTGTGTCTCATCAGCGACACCCCCGTGTGCAACCCCTGCCCTGCGTCCCCCACAAGAGGGACGACAGTGCCAAAGGAAGGAACTTTTTGAACAATTCAACTGTACAACTTAGGTGGAAGGGCTCAACGCTTTCCAGTAATAAGGGACATCTGTTTATTAAAATTGTCTACAATTAACAGTGGACACAGAAAACCCAATTAAATAGAAATGTCAGCAGTATTTCACTTTTGAATGCGCCCTACTGGTCAAGTAGCTACGTATCATCTCCTTTTCCCCCTTTTCACCACTTTTAAATAAATTGTCCTCTAAGTAAATTGTCTTCTCTTAATTAAAAAAAAAAAAAAAAAAAAGAAATGTCAAAGTACTATCCAAGGCCAGTGACATAATTTCTCTGCCATTTAAAAATCTTCTTTCAGCCAGACACAGCAGTGCATGTAATCCCAGCATTTAGGCCAAGGCAAGAGGACTGCAAGTTCAAGGCCAGCCAGCCCCGATTACATAGTGAGACTCTGTCTCAAAACAAACACACTTCTCAGAAGAAGTACAAACGGCCAATAAACATATGAAAAAATGTTCAACATCACTAGCCACTAAAGAAATGAAAATTAAAACAACACTGAGATTCCATCTTACTCCAGAAAAAATGGCAAGAAATCAAATAATAAGAAAAGCTGGTGAGGCTGTGGGGAAAAGGAACTCTTCTACACATCAGATGAATGGACAAAGAAAATGTAGTACTCTACACAATGAAGTACTACTCTGCTATAAAGAAAGATAAATTTGAGTTATATGTAGGAAAATGGATATACTTTGACAACATAATGTTAAGTGAAGTCAGACACAAAAGCTTAAATATCGTATCATTTATCTTACAGGAAACCCCCGAAGTATAAAAAAAATTAAAGAGCAACTTAAAAGATAATAGGAAACAGGGAGATAGATCTTTTCCAAATGGGAAGGAAACCAAGAGATGGAAAGGAGAGGAAAGTAGAGGAAGAGGACATAAAAAGATGTGTTACATAAAGGTACCAACTCCTTATGATGGATGAGTACAATAATTATGTATGGCGAACACGTGCTAAAAATAAAAATTAAAAACAAACAAAAATAACTTTTTTTTTTTTTGAGACAGGGTCTGGGTGTGTAGCCCAGGCTGGCCTCGCTGCAATCCTCCTGCCTCAGCCTCCTGAGTGCTGGGACTAAAGGTGAGCACCACAATGCCGGGCTCTATACATTTCTGATTAGCTTATTGTAAATTCACTTATTAGGTTAGGTAAAGTCTCTTTACAGCTACATTTTTAGTACTTTCTTCAAATATTGTTTAGACTTACTACTTCTCTGTACCTTCACCAGGAAGCAAATGGCCTCATAAAGTAAAAGTCAGATTTAAACTCGCCCTGGTCTGCTCTTGCTTTGTAACTGCCTCGGGCTGCACTCAAATGTGCAGGTGGATGCACAGTATGAACTACACAGCTGAGAGCAAAACACAAGGGATCACAAAGCCCAAGCAAAAGCGTCCCCCATTGCAGCAGGACTGCTGGGACTTCATCTGGTCCTTCATCCTCTCTGCTTGAGGACTACACTGGTTTTTACAGCATTTCTCTCGCCTGGGATGTCACAGTATCTCCAAGTGAATTTAAAACCTTCTGGTAAGTGTCCAGGATATCCTGAGCAGTGGGTCTTTCCACAGGAATCCGGCTCTTACAGGCCTTATGAATATCAAACAAATGGAATCGAACCATATCACTCCCTTCAACATGCCCCAGAAGGAAACTAGAGACATCCGGGATTTTCCAGATATCTATCTTCTCATCATAGGAGGGCATGAGGTCATCATGGAAAGGCCTGTGCTCTCCATAGGGCCACAGCTGCTCTGGAGCCACAAAATCCCCATGAAGCTCCCTGTGGCCACACTTCACAAGCGTCCCAGAGCTGCGGTTCACCAAGGGCAAGGCATCCAGGTCATTTGCCACAATGCCGAAGTTACTCGTCAGCAGGTACTGTGACAGTGTCTTGGACAGGTCATTGGCATCACACATGACGCGCGTGCCCAGGGGGCTGCGATGCAGGTAGTTAATGACGCTGACATAGTCTGAGGCCAGCTGCAGCCTACGCTGCCAGGTGTTCACATTCTGATACTTGGAAAGATTTAGTGTTTCTTCCAGGTTGCTCAAGGAACCTAAAGGGTGATACTCGGTCAGAATAGTGGTGTCCTCCTCACAATACCCGAGCAGTGTGACAACGTGTTTGCTCTGTAGAGATTTCAGCATCTGTAGTCCATGGAGAAAATCATCTTTCATCTCTGGACTCGTGAGCCGTGAGAGAGCAACTTTGCGTTCTTTCCATTCTGACAGAAACACCTGAAACAAAAACCGTCAAATCTGAACTTTCACCTGCAGTGAGCTGAGAAACGGCAACTGTCTCCTAAGTGGCAAGTGTGATGCAGAAGACACAGACTCAGTTCTGGCAGTCACACAGCCAGGCTTAGCCCAGCTGCAAAGACTCGCAAACGCACACAACACCCAGCAGGGAAGTGCCAAGCAGGGCGGGGGGCCTACACAGCCTGGAGCTCAGCCAGCCTAGCTGCACAGCTGCAAAGCCCTGTTTCAACAAACATCCCAAACAAAAACAAAAACTCTAGGGCAGGAGAGGGTGGAAAGGACTGATTCTCATGTGGACGCCGAGAAGCAGCTGGAAGCTTAGGGGAGCTGGTCTAAGAGGATGGTCAGGACTTGCAGCACAGATGTGGATCGTGGGACAGCACAAATGCACTCACCACCAGTTCCCCATCATGAGGACAAAGGGTGGACAGGAAGAGAAAGAGACTGGAAAAGGGGCGAGAGGCCTAGCCCATCACATATAACACTGCGACTCATTAACTTTAAAAGGCAGCACAACGAACCATATACAGGACTGTTTCTAAGTAAGGAAAACATTTTTACATGTTCCAGGTTCTGTGACACTGTGGCTATAAAAGCAGGGGCTGAAATTTTATACAAACACTGGGCCTGTCCATATGGCACAGGGTTCATGGGAGAGTAACTACACATTACTACCTTGGATTTTTCTTACCCTCCCTCCCTCCTTCCATCCCTCCGTCTCTGTCCCTCCGTCCCCCGTCCCTACTTTGCTTTCTTTCTTGCTCTCTTTTCTGCTCTCCTTCCTTCAACATTACAGCCTTGGATTGACTAACCGATGGATTTCTTTTTTTTTTTTTTTTTGCACAGTACATTGGACTGACCCCAGGGCCTTCACATTGAGCTACGTCCCCAGCCCATTTTTTATTTTCAGACATGGTCTCCTACATTGCTAAATTGCCCAAGCTGGGCTTGAACTCTCGATCTTCCTGCCGCAACCTCCCTGCTGCTGGGATTACAGGCATGTGCCATCACACCCCGCTGAGTTACTACTTTATTTTATTAGCTAAAACAGGCTTGCAGGGAGCACTATAATTAAGAACTTGCTTAAAGAAAACAGGTTCTGAAGTCAGAAATCCCCGATTCTACTGTGTCTTCATTGTTAAACTAAAACTTTCCTTTCCCCTCGTCCCCGCTTCCAGTCCCTCTGTCCCTCCTCCTTCTTCCCACCCCGCCCTGCTCCGCCCTTTCTCCTCCCCCCAGGCCCTCCGGCACTCTCTCCAGCTGAGCTACATCTCTACCCCTTGAGCCATTCTGAAAGCAATTTTTTGGCATTAATCAAGAGAATTTAACATCTAAATCTAAGGCAACAGTCTGAAAAAGATGTAAAGCTCTAGGAGTAAAAACCTGACAATATTTATTAAAGCATAAACTAGAACCTAAAAAGATGGAGTGTAGTTAAATTTTGCATGATTACCAGTAGTATGTTATTTAGCCACTATAATGCATATATTTATAGAGTTATAACAGATACAAAGTAATGTTACAAATGAACAAGAATTTATACAACATTGTTTTAACTGCATGAAATATGACAAAATTAAATTACATATAAATGGAAGGGAAATATGATAATATTTTAGTTTCTATGGTGAGAATCTGGGTTATATCTGTCCTTTATACTTTTGGGTATTTTCCAATTCTTTCAAAATAAACATATTATTTCTATAATTTAAAAAAATACCCAGTACTGAAAAAAAAAAAGGTATATAAAATGGAGGTACAGCCCAGTATGGCGGCACACACCTGTAATCCCAGCACTTGGGAGGCTGAGGCAGGAGGATCACCTTGAGTTCAAGGCCAGGCTGAACTATACATCAAAATCCTGTCTCAAAAGGAAAACCTAAAAAAAAAAAAAAAAAAAAAATGGAGGTGAATTAGGAGGATTCTATTTATGCTGGATAGGGAGGTTCATTACAGAAAAATCCACTTGACCTTTCACATTGAAAAGAGAAATCTTTCAAGATCTTAAATCCCTCGATCTGAGAAATTTCATATGGATCATAATTTCTACACAATAGTCGTTTGTTTTTTTTTTGCTCTGGTTGCTACATTCTCTAAAAATTTGAATTTTTAGTATTTTATGTTAAGCATGCTTTCCCCACAGATTTGCAGCACTGCTAAATTTGATATTTGACTCTAACACAAAAATCTTATTTTTTGTTAAGATGCATTACTTCCTTAGACTGGCTCTGCATGATC
This sequence comes from Hystrix cristata, assembly GCA_004026905.1. Lineage (NCBI taxonomy): Eukaryota > Metazoa > Chordata > Mammalia > Rodentia > Hystricidae > Hystrix > Hystrix cristata. Next base: position 7,174 of record PVJO010007267.1, read on the forward strand.
ATCATTAGCATTAGTCAAACAATGATCGTTTTAAGGAAGCTGGTTCTCTACACTCAATAGTAAATGGCACAAATAGCACAGGCACACCTGTGTCACGATTTCCTTCTGAACCTGCATTCTTAGCAAATTCATTTTGGGGCCTCACAGAAATGACAGATTAAATATTATTTATTAGGAAATATAATCACTCTTTGAGATCACTCACAAACATTCAAAACCACCAGTGTTAAATATCTGCAAATAATGCATTGTTTAAAAATAATTTCTGAGTGACCTCTAGTTAGTTGCCTTTTAATCACTTTCTAAAATACTCCTATCTGGAGAAAACAATTAATGCACCTTATCTCTTTTTAACTATAAAATTAGGTTTCTTGATTAAAAATTCAACTACAGAAGAATACAGTGACCATGAGGTGGTACACAGCTGTCATCCCAGCACTCAGGAGGCTGAGGCAGGAGGATCACGAGTTCAGGACCAGCCCAGACTGCTTAGCAAGACCTGTCTCAAAAAAACGCAAAAAGATAATAAGTATTTCTCCTTCCCCCAATTTTACCTCCCAATCCAATCGTCAATTCGTTGTTAATCTCCCAGAAGTTTCTCGATGCATTATGGACGGGACTGTAACATATATAAATTATAACTTTTTTCTTTTAACTGATACCTCAGAAATCTTAACCATGAAAACATACAGCTTTATCTAGATTCATCTGGATGCAGGCCATTCATCTTCCTTCCTCCCCTTCTTTGTGGTGGTACTAGGAGACTGAACCCAGGGTCTTTACACTGAAACTACATTCCCAGATTTTTTTTAAATTTTAATGTAAATTTTAATTTAAATTTTTTTTAGATTTTAATGTAAATTAAAAATTTACATTTTTAAATTTCTGAGACGGGGTCTTGCTAAGTCATCAAATAGCCTCTGCTGGCCTCAAACCTACAAGCCTCCTGCTCCAGCCTCCAAAGTTCTGGGATTATAGGCTCGCACCTGGCTTTAGTGCATTCTTTTTAAAGTTGCACAAGGCTGTATAGATGATCACCTTTATTTAAACTAAAGTATGGTATAATTTAATAAAATTCATAAAATTTGGAATGGATTCAATCCAAATGTGTTGAATTCTTTCTCTTAGATTACTTTGCACCTATAATTTTGAATAGCCCCTTCATAAGATTTTATGTAAGCTGGGGCTGGGGATTTAGCTCAGCGGTTAGACTGCTTGCCTCACAAGCATAAGGCCCTGAGTTCGATCCCCAGCACAAAAAAAAAAAAAAAAAAAAAACCCCAGAAGATTTTATGTAAGCTATTTTCAAAGACTTGAGGGACAGTTCAATTATGTCCCATTTTCTTTCTACAACAATGCTATAATAAATAGCCTTACATTTACATATCTGCACATCTGCAAATATGTTATAGGCTAGGGAGACAGATTACTGAATGAATATGTACCATCATCATTACCTTGGGAAAGTGTGCACCAACACCCACCTGTAGAGCTGTGAGAGAATCAGATGTTCAACATTCTTAGTTACATACTTTGTTACCAATCTTTGTAACTCATGCCAATCCAATGGATGAGAAACACCTTACTGTTCCAATTTAAATTTCTCTGATTACTAATGAGGCTATAACAGCATTTTTGTATTTCTACCGTTCAAAGCCTAGTCATTGTCCTTTACCAGTTTTCTATAGGGTTGTTTTGTGCTTATTAATAACTAGGAGCTTTTTATATCACTCATGGAATCATTTATTATAAAGGTAAAAGACAAAACACACAAAAAAATTTAGTTTACATGGTGTTAGGGTGTCTAGATGTCCCCCCAAACCCTCATGTGGTCATAGGTGGGGTGCTTTCAGAGGTGGCTGGATCTAGAGTGTGTGATTACTAAATTAGTCCACTAATTGGTTTGGCACAGTTCTGCTGGGATCAGGGATGTGATACTAGGATGAAGGGTGTTAGGATTAAGGGTGGGAATGCTACCCATCCAAAGGGCAGGTAGCCTGGATAAAATATAAGGGACAGAAAGAGACTTGTCTACCCTTGCTTGCCTTGCTGCCTTCTGCCTGTCTGCCGTGCCACCCTGCCTTGGATCCAGCTGATTACAGACTGAAACCTCTACAAACTGTGAGCTATATAAACCTTTCTTCCCCTAACTTTGGGTGTCGAGTATTTTGTCTCAGCAGCAAGAGAAAAGTGACTAAGACATATGGTCTTTTATAAAACAAAGAATTTAACTGTATGTAGTTAAATGTGTGTTCGTTCACTTAACAAGTATTTATGTCAAAGAAAAAAACCCAGGCTGTGGGTATGGTTCAGCTCAGTCGTGGAGAAGGCCCTGGGTTCCAACCCCCAGGATAGCAGGAGAGAAAAAAAAAAGAAAGGAAGATAATAAAAGGGAAAAGGAGAGGGGGAAGGAAAGGAAGAAAGAGGTAGGAAAGAAAGAAGGGAGGGAAGGGAGGGAAGGGAGGAAGGGAGGAAAGAGAGGGAAGAAGGGAAAAGAAAGAAAGGGAGGGATGGAAAGAGAGGGAAGAAGAAAGGGAAACACAGTGACAAAAATCCCTGCCATCATGAAATTTACATTCTGCTCCAGGAGGTAGACAATAAATAAAATAAATAGAAAACGTATACTGGAAGGTGAAATGTGCTTTAGAGTAAAACAGCATTTGTAGTAGGGCTGGGTGATGTTTGAACAAGAACCTGAAGGAAGTAAGGGGATGAGCCATTCGTTACATGGGGAAATTACAGCCCAGGAAGAAACCAGCACGGGCCAGAGGTCCGGGAGGGAAGCACACTCACAGGCTGCCAGCACACACAGGCCAGGCTGCCAGTGGGGTGGGCACTGTGAGTGGCACAGGAGAGGCAGATTGTGGAGGGTGTTGCTGTTGACAGGACTCTGGCTTTCACTCAGAGTGCAAAAGAAAGGCACTGGAGGATTCTAAGAAGAGGAAACCCTGAATTATAATTTAATGATCCTGCAGCTGCTGCATTAACAGACTGCAGGGTGTGGGGGTAGGTGTGGGGGCAGGAGATCATTCCACAGGCTGGGGACAAGACATCGGGGTGGGAGTGGAGACTGGGAGAAGTCTGAGGCATGCCGAAATTCCAGCTCAATTCTGAGAGTACTGGAATGAAACCTGCTGGTGTGTTGAGCGAACATGAGAAGACGAGAGAAAAGTCAAGGATGCCTCCCCGGTGCGCAGCCTGAGTAGCTGGACTGATGGAGCCGCTGCCGAGAGGTGGAAGAACGAAGGAGGAGTAGGCTCCGGGGAAGCCCTGGGTGGCAGCAGGTTGAGAGTTCCTTCAGAAAGAAGTCCAGAGGGCCCAAGGACAAGGCCTCTGCTACAGACAAAGTGGTAAGGCTGGCTGAGGTCATCCGGAGAGCAAGCGCAGAACTAGGCCGAAGGCTAAAAAGAATGAAATGAGTTTGCCGTGCAGAGTAGACCCTGCTCTTTATTCTGCTAAATATATACAGGAAGGCTGGGTGTGATGGTGCACACCCATAATCCCAGCACTGAAGAGGCTGAGGCAGGAGGACTGCTGTGAGTTTGAGGCCAGCCTGAACTGCACAGTGAGTTCATCACCACCCTGAACTACATAGCGAAACCCTATCTCAAAAAAAAAAAAAAAAAAAAAAAAATCTGTGCAACATCTTTCTAGGTGCTAATTATTAAAGGTTTTCTTTTCTTTTCTTTTTACAGTACTAGGGATTGAACCCAGGGCCTTTGCACCAAGTGATATCCTTGGCCCTTTTGATTTTGAGACAGGGTCTCATTAAGTCACTATCTTTCCCAGGCTCAGCTTAAACTTGGGATTCTCCTGCCACAGCCGCCCAGAGTGCTGTGATTTCAGGTGTGCACCACCCAGCTCAGTTTAAAAACAAATCATATAAGACCCTTGTGAACCAGGCATGGTGGCACATGCCTGTAATCCCAGCCCTCAGAAGGCTGAGGCAAGGGGCTTGCAAGTGCCAGCCCAGCCTGGGTAACTTACTGAGACCTTATCTCAAAACAAAAAATAAAAAATAAAAAATAAAAAAAAAGGCAGGCAAGGTAGCTCAGTGCAACGACCCTGGATTCAATCCCCACTATCACAAAATAAAGAAAGAAAGAAAAGAACAAAAACAATCAAATGAAGCAAAAAAAAAATCAATGTAAAGGGGTTGGGGATTTAGCTCAGTGGTGGAGCACTTGCCTAGCAAGCACGAAGCCCAGAGTTCAATCCCCAGAACCATTACCCACCCCAGCACAAAAAAAATCAATATAATGGCATTTTAGCACACTTTACGTTTTTTTCTTTTTTGAGGACATGGTCTTGATAAGTTGCCCAGGCAGACTTTGAACTTGCAATCCTCCTGCCTCAGCCTCTGGAACAGCTGGGATTACAGTTGTGTGCCACCACATTCAACTAGTCATGCTTTGCTTTAGTAAGGAAAACTACAACACCCAAATTATTAAATGCCATATTTGGATAAGTATACTTTGTGGTTCCCTAAAATTACATGCCCTCAAACAACAGTGAATCACTACCAAAAAGCCCTTCAAAAACATGTATTCCAAGGTGAGCAGCAGTTCTGACAGAGAGCTCCCAACAGTACACTGAGCAATCCCAACACGTGTGGAAGACAGCAGCAGCTCCAGACCACCTCTTTGGAGGAGACCGGGCTGAGGTGTGCGTCTCCTTTCCACATCCCAGTGCTTTCAGGCCCATGTAAACAACAGGGAGTCTCACATTTACATACCCCCCTAGAACTCACCCTAATTGCTACATTTGTGTGTGCAACCACCCGGGGACAACCACCTGTCCCCGGTTCCAGCTGGCATCTCAGTGGAATTCATGTGTCCCCTTGTCATAGAGTCTTCTCCTTCCTATCGTCCCCACCTCATGTCACGACAACTCTAGTCTTCCTGGTGCCCAGGCCAAGAACTCTGTAGTCATCTCTTTCTCTCATCCCCTGTATCCAGTCTATTAGGAAATCCCTTGGGCAACAATACCTTTAAAATACATCCAGTGGGGCTGGGGATTTAGCTCAGTGGTTAAAGTGCTTGCTTAGCGAGTGCAAGGCCCTGATTTCCCCAGCACCAAAAAACACAAAAACAAAAACAATATATTCAGAGTCCATCAATTTCTCACTACTACCGCCAACACCCCTGTCAAGCTCTATAATCCTCCCACCTGCAGAGGCCTAGCCAATCTTCTACCCTCACTCGCCTCACCCTCCCTTTCACTTGTAAACTCCTCTACTAAAACTGCTTCCATGGTTCTCAAAGGGCTACAAGGCACAGCGTGAGCTGGCTCCCCACCCTGAACGTTCTCAGGCCTCTGTGCCCCGGTCTACTCATCCTCCCGATCTGGTCACACTGCCTTCCTTCCAGGTCCCTGGACACCCAGGCCTGTGCTCTGCTGGGGCCTCTGCTCAGACTTATCTTCCTTACTGCAGCATCCACCCCTGAAGCCTACATTCTCATCATGGTCTCAGGCCCTTCTGTCCAGATTCCTCCCCTAGGCGGTGAGAGAGACAAGCCCATTATTCTCGCTCTGCTCTGTCTTCATAATGCATGATATTAACATGTCATATTGTATTTTCCATATTTTTTCTTTAGTGTCTGACTCCCCAACTAAAAGAAGGCAGGGTGTTCACTTCTCTCACTGCTGTACCCACAGCACCCACAATGAACAATGTACTTTATACTTCTCCTTCCTTTAAAATGTCTCCGGCCCACATTTAGGAAAACCAGACATAACATCATCTCCTAAAATAAAAGCCAGCAGTTTACCAAGCGGCAGCTCCACAGAGGTATTTCTCATTCTCTCACTGCCTTCTGCCAGCCACTCTATCAATCTCATAAGGAATTTGTCTTTGTTTAACAGTCTAAGCTTAGAGATGCTGACTGGGCGGTGAGGCCCCCGTTTCCCTAGAAATGACAGCCACAAGAAGTGGAGCACATACTGGCCACAATGAGACAAGGTTGCTGGAGTTTCTGTGAACTGAATTCACTCTGTGGTGTCTCTTTTCAAATAAAAAATAAATAAACAAAATTGATATAAACCCACCATATTTTGAAAAGCAGGAGAAAAAACTGTTCATAATCCCCCTTTACCCTACGTACTTTCTATCACTTTTGCATTTTTATACATAAATCTATAATTTGCAGCTGAAAATAATACAACTGTGTATCTTGTTTTTTTCACTTATCATCCTGAATTTTCTTCCTGTTGCTTCACAGGGTTCCTAACTACACTTACTGGTTGCAGAACATCCCATCAAGAGGCTGAATCGCAACTGAAATATTCTCTACAGTACTCCTTTATGCAGTTAGCTTTTCTCCTTCCTTTGGGTTATCTTATTAGGCTAAAGTTCCAGATGAGAAATTACTGGGTTCAAGGACAGGAACACAGAGTTGTTATGGCTTTTTTATCTTGAGATGGGGTCTTAGTATGCTGCTCAGGCTGGCCTTGAACCCCTGGGCTCAGTGAGCCGTGTGTCTCCACCCCTGCACCCAGCTTGCCCTGTAGGGCTCTAACACAGAATGCACACTTGCTCTCCCAGAGGGCCCCGCCGCAGGCAACACAGACGCGAAGCCCACACTCACTCTCTTCACAGCTCCTTCCCCAACGCGCTTTAGCTGTCTCACTTCTGCTCTCAGCTCCTTGCAGGACAACCAGGGCGAGCAGTTTTTCATCTGTCCCATTCTGAAGTAACCATGAGGACAGGGCCTGGGGTCCTCAGTGGAGCGTCGAGGGGAACTGAAAAACTGGTCAAGGCAGAAGTAAAGGAGCGCGTTCATGAGGGCCATGGTGAGCAGCAGCCCGACCACGCGGGGGACTTCTCTTCGGGCGAGGCCTTGCCTGCTCTCCGGGGGTCTCCTCTCCATGCCGCTCTCCCGTGTTGGCTCCTACAGGGTGACATGAGAGAGGGCAGTGACTGTCAGTTATTTCCACAGAGAGGTTCTGATGACACCGGTCTGAAGGTGGGCACAAGATCTCATTTCTCTCCCTCACGGGCCTGTAAGATTTGAGGTCACTGTGGGGAGCAAGGGAGGCCCTGAACACCAGACCAAAGATAGCTGCTTCCGTAATCACTATTCTTTGTTACAAACTGAAACTGGAATTCATTTAGATTGGATTTGGCTAGAAGGGAGGTGTCTCTATGTCTACGTCTTACCCATTCTAGTTTGCGCTAAGTAGACATTCAGGAATATAGTAAAATAAAAGCAAAATGCTGGGCAAGGTGGTACGCATCTGTAATCTCAGTATTCTGGGAGCCTGAGGCGAGTCCAAGCCCAGTGTGGGCAACTCGATGACTTAAAATAAAAAAAAAGGACTGGAGATTGGAGATGTAGCTCAGGGTGAAGGTCCTGGGTTTTATCCCCAGTACCACAAAATAAATGAATAAGTAAAATAAAGTTCAGGTTTTTCTGTTTTTGTTTTTTGCAGTGCTGGAAATGGAACCCAGGGCCTCAGGTGCACTGGGAAAGCACTCTACCTCACAGCTATACCCCAGCCCAAACCCTGGACATTTGGAGGGGGTAGCGCTGGGGATCGAACTCAGGGCCTTGCGCTTGCTAGGCGAGCGCTCTACCACTGAGCTAAATTCCCAGGCCCGACCCTGAACAGTTTTAATTAGCACAGATTACTCCAGCAGGTATGAAAGGTGAATTTGGGAAAGAAGAGACTGAGGCTCAGAGATGAGGAGGCCCTGGCAGTAGTGTGGGGTAAGAATCAGCAAATTCATGAGTTAGAATTATGGTGGTGAGATTTAAAAGTGGTTTACTTTGGTAACTACGGCAATAAGTAACCCTGAGAAGGCAGAGTCCACCCTGCAGCCACAGCAGGGCCCTGTGGAGAGCCCGAAGGGCACAGGCCTGGCCTAGATGACCCTCAGCATAGCACACCTGTCACGCAGGTGCAGGGCAGAGGCCGTTCAGGAAGGAGAATGCACACACCAACACAGCACACATGGCCCTCTCCGCGTATGCCCTCTGCGTGTCAGCACTGGGACGCACTGAGACGCTCGTGAGTCTGGGTGGTCCCTGGGACTGGTTTGAAAGCACACTGTCACGAAGCACCAAAAAAGAGCTTTGTTAAAAATTTTAACTGTACACAGGCAATCGCAATAATCCAAATGATTCCCCTTTCCCAGGGGCCCTCCTGGAGGCCAGGTGTCCCTGGGACTCTGATGTCACAGGGCAGGCCTTGGGGAGCTGGCCATCATCTCCAAGGCCATGTTCACTTCTGCAGGCTCAGAGGCCCAAGCTTCCTCACCAGCCCATCTGGTTCTGCTCTGTTCCCTCCACCTCCATCACTAGCTTGGGCCATATACACAAGTAAATAAAACAGATCTGATCCTCCTGGAGCTCAAGGGAAAATCCAGCAAAGATGGACAATACACAAGTGAAAGGAAGTTTATCATCCTGTGATGAAGGTCAAGGGTAGAGAAAAGCCAGGCAGGAAAACTCCCTGGATGAAGAAGCCCAGAAAACCTTTCTGAGGATGCATCATTTATGTTAAGACCACAGGACTGGGAGGAGCAGTGAGGAAAAACTCAGAAGATGGCTCTTTTCATAGCTTGTCCCTGAGAAAGTGAAACCCGCCCACCATTCATCAGGCTGGGACAACAGACACTAACTATGCTACCCTCAAAGTTAACAGGGAACGGTATTTCTCCTAAGGACTAGCTGCAGCTATAAAGGGTCAATCAACCCCCTTCTTTGAATGATGAACTACTTTTGTACTACTGAGAAACTCTGTTTTCTACAATCACAGATGACCAAAAAATCCCACTTAAACTTTTCAGTAAGAATGAAAAATTCAGTTAAGTGTGGTAACTCAGACTGTAATCTCAGCACTCTAGGAGGCTGAGGCAGGAGGATTGCAAGTTTGGGCCCAGTATGGGCAACTTAGTAACTTAGCAAGACCCTATCTCAAAATAAAAAAGAAAAGTGCTGGGGTGCGGGGCATAGTGGTGGGCACCTATAATCCCAGCACTCAGGAGGCTGAGGCAGGAGGACTGCCACAAGTTCAAAGCTAGCCTGAACCACACAGTGAGTTCAAGGTTAGCCTAAACTGCATAGAAAGACCCTGTCTCAAAAAGGGGGGCGGGGGTTGGGAATGTAGCTCAGTGCAAAGGCCCGGGGTTCAATTCCAGGCACCACAAATAAAAGAATGAAATATGCCAGTCTCCCCTGGAGGAGTCAAGTCACTCTTCACAGACTTGACTCATTTCCAAACCAGCAGCGCTTCAGACAGTGAGTTTCTGGAGATAATACTGCACATCGATGTTAATCTTGAAGCCTCCAAGGACAAAGGGCCCTGGGGTCCACTTCGCAATCCAGACTAGATCCTGACTCCTTTATGCACAACCCTCCTTGGCTTTGAGCCCATCACAACCACTTCTTTACCTAAACTTTCCACCCCCAAGTTTTGTAACTTTCTTTGCCTTAGTGACACCGAAGTCCTACTGGTCTACAGTCTCACTCACTGCAATGGGTCTAAGCCTGACAGGTTTGTCCCCTAGGCCTTAGGTTAGTGAGACTATGTCATCCCCTCTGGGAACTTCCATCACTTCTCCCACCTTTGCTCAGTTCATGATCTTGTTTCCTGTTTTCCTAAAACACAGAAGCCATCAGGAAGTAGATACCAAGGTTCCCCAGACCCTGGCCCAAGTTCCTAAATACTCTCTTCTCTCAGGCTCCTGCTTAAGAAAACCAGCTCCCTGTGGCCCCTGCTCAGGAAACCAGGTCTTCGTGCACGAGGCCCTGCCCTGCTCCCCTGCTCTGGCCTGGTCTCTCCTTCCAAATCATGACCCAACTTCTCCCACTGTCCAGAACACCATGTCTTCACCCCACATGCCCTCCAGCTGCAGCCAGTCTCTTCCTCCCTTTCTGGCCAGCTCCACCTGAGTACCCAAGCCCTGCTTGCCACTGCTCCTCAGTTTACTGCTGCTCCTCTCAAACCCACCTCGCCAATGTCACCACAATGACCTCCGCTGCACACACAGTCACCCACGGTCCCCTTAATCCCAGTGTGGCTGAGCCCACCCTTGGGGTCCAGAAGCCGCTCTGGTGCTCCTCCACCTTTCTCTGACTCTGCATGAAGGGGGCAGCTCAGTCTCAGCCCTCTTTACGAGCTCCTGCAGCTGACCTCATGAGACTCATGACTTCCATCTCCACCTGTGGACGGACCCCCAGAAGTACAGCTCCACTCCCAACCTGCCAAGAAGTCAAGGTGCAATTCCTCGACATCTATCTCCATTTGGATGTCTGAAGAACAACTCCATAATACTTCCTTTGAACAACAAAAACACAGCTTACCTTAAAAATGACCAAAAGATTTGCATAGATATTTCAACAAAGAAGACACAAAGATGGCCAACAGGCACATGAAAAGATGCTCAATTTCTTACCCATCAAGGCAAATGCAAAAAAAACACATAATGAAGCTGGATATTGTGATACACTCCTGTAATCCCAACTGCTCAGGAGGACGAGGCAGGAGGACTGTGAGTACAAGGCCAGCCCAGGAAACTTAATGAGACTGTCTCAAAATAACAAAATTTTAAAATGGCAGGGAAAGCCAGGCATGGTGGCAGACACCTGTAATCCCAGTACTCTGGGAGGCTAAGGCAGGAAGAACACAAGTTCCAGCCCAGCTTGGACAATTTAGCAACTCAGTGAGACCTGGTCTCAAAATAAAAACTTCTTAAAAGAAGGGGTGGGAATGTACCCCATGGTAAAGGGCCTGGGTTCAGTCCCCAGTACCAGGAGGGAAAAATCAGTTAACAAGGAGGACTTATGAAGAAGAAAAGAAACTATAATCCTCATACATTTCTAGTGGGAATGTAAAATGTAGCCACTATGGAAAACATTTTGGCATACCTATGTTTATCACATAATTCCCATTATCACCCAACAATTCCACTGCTCAAAATGTGACCGAGAAGTGAAAACATACACTCATACAGATAGCTGTACATGAATCTTCATAGCAGGGTTATTCAAAATAGTCAAATAGCAAATAACCCAAATGTATATCAGCTAATGAATGGATAAACAAAATGTGCTACATCCAGAAAGGAATATTATTCCATCATCAAAAGGAATGAAGCACTTATTTGTGCTGCAACAGGGATGAACCTCAAAAATATCATGCTAAGAGTCCGATCATGAAAGGCCACACACTGTATGATTCCATTGATATGAAATGTCCAGAACAGACAGATCCAGGCAGATAGAAAATACAGTAGTTCAAAAAAAAAGAAAATACAGTAGTGGTTGGTTAGGGTTGGAAGAACAGGAAGATATGGAATGAATATGGGATTTTCTTGTTGGAAAAAAGTTCTGGAATTAATGATGGTCATTAATGATCTTGTAAACATACTAAAAAAGAAAATGATATAATTTTACACTTCAAAATGGCAAGTTTTAGCCAGGTGTGGTGCTGCACACCTGTAATCCTAGGGCACTGGGAGGCTGAGGCAGAAGGATCATGAGTTCAAGCCCAGTCAGGGCAACTTAGTGACTTACCGAGGCCCTGTCTCAAAAAGTTAAAATTGGTCAGGGATGTAACTCAGTACAAAGGTCCTAGGTTCAATCCCAGTACCAAAATTAATTAAACAGCAACTTTCATGGTATGCGAATTAAGTCTCAATTTAAAAAGAAAAAAACACACTTCTTAAACCCCCCACCCCCAATTTACCCTTTTCACACCGGGAGCATGGTAAATGAGATAGATCCTTCTAGTTACGGGGGGGGGGGGGCCTGCAGGTAAAAGGTCACTGCTTCCTCCAATGAGGAAATTCTAGAAATAATTGACTCTAATATAAACAGTATAGTTCTTCTTAATTAACAAAAGAAAATACTGCTTGCTTATCTGTATGGTCATTAAGAGACGCTCAGGAGCCCTTGACTATGCGATTGCCTCAGCTTGGCTGGACACCCTCCCTCGGCCTCACATGGCCCTCTGCTGCCACACCTGCTGTCTTCCCGCGGAAGCTGAAGCCGGGCGGTGCTCAGGGCGGCCCTCTGCCTAGTCTTTCACGATGATCCCGGCCCACAGCTTCTCTGCAGCCCGTCCTCTCAGGTCACTTTCAGGGAGTTAGAACACAACTACGACAAGTTTCACCACCCAGGCCTATCTCTTGAGTTTCTCCCACTTGTACTTGATTCTTAGAAAGTACCTTTTTTGTTTGTTTTTCCTATACTGGGGATTAAACACGGGGCCTGTGCACTGAGCTATGTGCCCAGACCTTTTCTTTTTTGAGAGAGCATCTTGCTAAGTAAGTTGCCCAGGCTGGGCTCAAATTTGATACCCTCCTGCTTCAGCCTCCCAGAGTGCTGGGATGGCAGACTGCACTACCATGACCAGCTAGAAAGTACACAGAGTGACTGCCATCTCTTTTCCAATGTGTAAAGGGACCGAGTGCACCTCAACTTATGCATCGCTTAGGGAGCAGCAAAACGTTTTCTATGAAGTTTTGAGGAGTAAATATTTAGGCTCAGGGGCCAAAAGTCAAAGTTAAGTGGCAACTATCACATTATGATTTGTGGTGCCCCAAAGCTGTGGCAGGTCTCGCACCATCTTGGTGAGAGACTCAGCTCTGTCCCCAGGGTGCGCTGTGTTCCAGTGAAGATTCGCTTATGAGCACTGGAACCGAATTCACGTAGTTTTCATGTACCAAAAATATTGCTCCTTGTTAGATTCCTCCTCCCCAAAAACCTACATAAAAAAAAAAAAAAAAGCAGCAACCTTAGCTCTCAGGCTACACAGAAACAGTCAACAGGCTATAGCAGGCCAAGCCTGGGATTTAGTGCCCAGGCCGAGGTGATCACACCCACACAGGTGACTTCAGCTGCCATCTGAGTGCTCATGATTTCTAAATCTATTCTGTAGCCCAGATCTTCTCCTAAATATTTTGCTGGGCAGGTCCTTCAAAATCTGGGGTGTCTGTAGCCAGGCATGGTGGTGCACGCCTATAATCCCAGCACTTGGGAGGCTGAGACAGAAGGATCACTGCAAGTTCAAGGCCAGCCTGGGCTATAGTGTATAGTGAGTTCAAGGCCAGCTTGAACTACATGGAGAGATCCTGTCTCAAAAAAAAAAAAAAAAAGATCTGGGGTGTCTGCAGCTGAACTCACTGTGCTTCCCTATTCCCAGCCTGCCCCATCTCTGGGGTTCCCACTCCCTAGCAAGGCATATAGCTTACTACTCACCAAAGCCACAAACACCATGATTTAGTTCCTCCCTCCCCTGACCTCTAAATCAGTCAATCAGCACATATATACCCAATAGTTGTTTTATTTTTGTTCTTCAGTACTAGGGATTGAACCCAGGGCCTCCTTCCCACTGAGTTATATTTTCAGGTTTTTTTTGATATTTTGAGACATGGTCTTGCTAATTGCCCAGCCTGGGCTTGAACTTGTGATCCTCCTGCCTCAGCCTCCCAGAGTGCTGAGATTATAGGCATGTACCACCATGCCTAGCTACTTACAGCCAAGAGTATCAACCAAATCTCTCACCTATCTCTCCCTACTGCCTCCAGCCTGGCACAATGCACAGGCTTATCTCTATCTCTATCTATCTCTCTCTCTCTCTCTCTCCCCCCCTCCCTCCCCCCCCCCGACTCCTTCCCTCCTCTTTTTGACTTTTTGAGACAGATTCTCACTATGTACTCCAGGCTGGCCTTGAACTCAGAATGCTCCTGTATTAGCCTCTCTGGGTTAGCACCTCTGGGTGCTGGGATTACAGGTGTGCACCACTCCACCCAGCAACCAGCAACTCTGACCTTGGTTCTGTAACAGTTCATGCTCCACACGGTAAATAGGATCTTTTTTTCTTTAATGAAATGTTTTAAGAGTTTTTAAAAAAAATCATGAACACCCATTCGGCATTGTCAATTAACATTGTATAGTTCCTGTCTTTTTTTTTTTGCACTCAGGATTGAAGAAGCCAGGGCCTCACACAGGCTAAGCACGCACTTGTACACTATCAGCGCTACATCCAAGTCCAGTCTCTGTGAAAAAAATATTATATATACAGTAGTTCAAACTCTGTGGATCCCTCTCAGCCCGAGTCTCTGCCCAAGAAACTGTCACTATGACAATGAGGGTGCATGCTACAATTTGAGAACCACCAGTATATGTAATTCTCCTACATGCTTTCTATTTTCACAAGCTTGTGCCCATTAGTAACAACACATAATGTTAACAAACTTTATATAAGTGGTGATGTACTGCTACTCTTTTGCAACTAGCATTTTTTTAAAGCTCAACATTACAGGATTTTTGTTCTGTTTTTTACAGACTTAGGGATTGACTCTAGGGTCCTGTGCATGCCAGCAAGTGGTCTACCACTGAGCTACACCCCTAGTCCTTTTAAAGTTTTTTGGGGTTTTTTTTGGCACTACAGGGACTGAATTCAAGACCTTTGTACAAAGCTATATCCTCAGCCTTTTTTTCTTTTTAACCTTGAAAGAGAGTCACTCAAAGTCACTAAATTATGCAGAGTGGCCTTGAACTTGTGACCCTCCTGCCTCAGCCTCCTACGTAGAGTAGCTGGCATTGCGGGCCTGTACCACTATCCCTGGCTCAACATGACATTTCTGAGTTTTATCCATGGACACAAGAAACTCTACGTCACCATTTTCAACTGCGTGACCTCACCACATTAAGCAGACAAAGTTTATAGCATTTCCTTCTGTGCCTGTGGAATAGTAGCTCTCTGATACATACATGTGACCCTTCTAAACCACAGATCTAATCTCCTTGGGATCAGAAACATTCAACAGTCCCCCCTGACCTCAAACAAAAGTCCAAGCTGTTAGGAGGCCCCCAGTGTAGGTCGGTGGTGGAGCATGGGCTCCAGTACTGTAGGAGGGCGTGCCTGACATCTAGCCTGCCTGCCTTGCTGAACCTGTACCCACTCTCTAATCCCTGAGCTTTCCTCAGTACTCTGAGCACTCTTTTGGGGCTGCCCAGGTCCCGGTCCCACATTCCTTCTTCCTCTAAACCTTGAACTGAGAGGTCTACCTGCTGGTTCTGCTCCCCTCTGCTCCTCACCTGGCAGGAATGCACTGAGCGCTGATCACTCACAGCTTTTCCATCTTCATGGTCTCAGCCTTGCATGTTACTTTCTCCCTCCTGTGTTCTCATACCCACTGAATGTGCTGTCTCTACACGGTACCTGCCTGTCTTAGTAACTTTTTGCATTGCTGAGAGAAAATACCTGACACTCAAAGTTAAAGGAGGAAAGGTTTATTCAGCTCAGTTTGTAGAGGTTTCATTCCATAGTCTAGGCTCCAAGGCAGGGTGGCATAGCAGAGGGGCATCAGAGAAGAGAAACAGTCCATGGCAGGCAGAAGACACCAAAATCAAGTGACAAACTAGAAGCAGAGACCCTCTTTCTACCTCTTATATTGTATCCAGGCTACCTGCCCACAGGTAGCGAGTAGCACTCACACCCTGGGTGGGGCACCCTTAATCCTATCTAGAACTATGCCAAACAAATCAATGGACTCATTTAGCAATCACACACCCTTATTCCCATCATCACACTCAAAATCTAGCCACCTATGAAAAAGTCCTACCTATGACTGCATGAGGCTTTGGAGGGACATCTGGACTTCTCATCTGCCACCTCATTCTTCTGCCAGAATTCATCAGCCCAAATTCATGGTTAATTCTTTTGGCCCTCAAACTCTTTACTCCTAATCTTCCATTGACCATATCTTGCCAAAAGGAGTAGATTCTGGTTTTATGGGGTCTAAAGCTTATACAATTTAGGGAGGAAAACAGTGTTCTTTATAAAATGAACACACATTTAGGAATATGAATTCCTGTGCCCCTTGCCAGGGTTTGACAAGAATCTGCAAGCTACATTATAAACCCACACCTGCTTGCACTCTCGAGCCCTGCACACTTGCACTCTATACTTGATTCATTTGCCGTTGGCTATGGTTGGCTAATACTCCCCAAGGCCCACATGCTAAAGGCTTGGTCTCCAGCCCCTTGTACGGGATGGGGGAAGTAGTAGGCCCTTTTAAGGGGTGAGGCCTAGCTTGGCACATGCTTGTAATGTAATCCTGTACCCTACTGGTGGGAAGTACAGCCCTCTACAGTGCACTGGGAGCCTGGGAATGTAGATCTTTAGCTTGACCCTGTCTAAAAAATAAATAAATAAATTTTTAAAAGGCTGAGAACGTAGCTCACTGCCGAGGTCGTGGATTCAAGTCCCAATACCACCAAAAAATACCTTTTTTCCACAGAGGCAGGGTTAATAGAAGGAAGGCAGGTCATGAAGCGTGTACCCTGACAGCAATACTGGGACCCCAGCCCCTTTCCCATCTCTTCGCTTCCAGGATGCTCTGCAGTGAGCATGACAGGCTGCCTCCCCACCTCAGGGCAAATGACCATGGACCAAAACCTCCAAACCTTTCCTCTTTTAATTTATCTCTGGTATTTGTTACAGCAATGGAAAACTATCACACTCAAAAACTACCATCAAGTACAAAATTCTGCAGGACTCTAGAAACTTGTACTTTCCAATCTATGTGGGAACCTCGTCATTACTCAGTGTAAAGTTGATCCACCCCAGATGCCCGTTGCTGGTTTTCAAAAGAAAACAACCCTCTTCCCGCCTAGAGTCCTCAATTAGGTCCGTCGCACCAACTTACCTAGGGGCGTTACCCACCACCCAATTACCCCATGTAGAAAGGACCAATCCTAAATGCACACTTTCAAGCCTCCAACGTCATGAAAGGAGGGGGGGGCGGCTAAGGGAGAAAAGGCCACTCTCACTTGAGTGAGTGAGGCGGGAGGAGCTGTAACACTTTAATAAAGCTTTCTCCCACGGTGAGCGTCGTCAGCCTTTTCCCTTCTCCCTCCCTCTGCATAAACCTAACACTCAGCAATCCATTTTTTGTTGACTGTGTAAGCCTCCACAGCCTTAATTATCCCTAAGTCCTGAAGTTCTGATCTCCTCATTAAAAAAAAATCCAAAAATTCAACTGGCTTTTAGAGTCAACTTCACATCAATGCTGTGAAGCAGAGATAATTTTTGTTACTCCCACTTCACATGTAGGAAGTAAGCAGTCTTTTGTATCAAATGGGATTGTCTCTATCTCAGACTCTAGTTCACCCTGAACACACTAGCCACAAAGTTGCCTGTTCAAATCCTGGGGACAGAGCTATAGGCTAAGGATGCCTCATCGGGAGCCAGGGACTTTCTGGTCTTTACATTTCCCTTTTGCTTTGTGCACCCCACCCCAACACACCAATAACTTTTCTGATCACTCCATGCCACTGGAGTTAACCAGTCAGCCAGTGGGAAAGAGGTCAGCTACCCCACCTCCTGCATCAGGATAAAGGAGTTGACCCTCCTTTGTCTCACATGCCTGCTACCTCATTGCTAGGCTGTGCTTGTGCCACTTTTGCAAAAGTAAAATGCCTTGGTGAGACCTCTTGCCCTAGGTCTGAGCACATTCTTTGCAGCATAGACAATTTGAGTCTGGGGCTTATTTTTAACACACAGGTGAAAAGGCTGGATCAAAAGTAAACTGACTTGCTGGGCATGGTGGTAAATCCCAGCATTTAGGAGGCTGAGGCAGGAGGATTGCCATGAGTTTGAGGCCAGCCTGGGCTATAAATAGTGAGTTCAAGGCCAGCCTGAATTAGAGTGAGACCCTGTCTCAAAAGAAAATAAATAAATAAGTAAACTGACTTATCCAAGGACAGTAAACCATACATGCAAGAACTTAATTTGATGGCCTCAAACTCACATTCTTCTAAATCCTACAATGCTCAGTCTGGGGTTGGACTGAAATGAACCCAGCTGGGGGGATGGGACAGGACTCAGACTCACAGTTTAACGTGCTGTAGGGACAGGGCTCTCCATAGGTAGCGAAAAGATAGGGTAAAGGCCTCATTAGACTCAGAAAATCAGACAGCTATAATCAAATAGTTAGAAACATAAAGGCAGCCAGATTCCACCAGTCAGAGAGACAAAGGCAAAGAGACTGGTTCCGGAAAGGTCCCCAGGTAATCTGATTAACATAAAGAAAACAAACTCCCCCTTTTGATTCTTACATCTCTGCATTACCTGGCCCTAAGCCACCCACCCCTAATTTCAAAGAAAAGTCACAGAGCTATGAGAAATTGAGGCAGAGATAACTGATAAGCCCCGGAGCCAACCTGATTCCAAGGGCTGACCCAAGGAGAAAATCTCAATACAAAGGGGCTACAAAGGGAGGCCCACGAGTATTTCACTTTCGAATGCTCCCAACCTATCAGCTCCCTTTCCCCCCCTTTCCCCACTTTCAAATAAAATGTCCTCTAAATAAACTGTCTTATGTTAATTTAAACTCGGTTTCTTTAATTCTTTAACTGTAGCTGGGTTTACGATCGCCGGGAACTACATTTTCTAGCAGGGCAGCAGCTCACAGTCCACCTCCGGATGTAACAATGGTAAAAGGTATCATTTCTGGAGTAGGCTACCCAGAGGTCAGGATAAGGCTGTGTGGCTGAAGAAGTTTCTGGCCCAGAAACAGAAAAAGAAAACAATACTGGTTCTGAAAAAGTAGCCAGCTGAGAAATTCAGGCACTGCTTAAATACAAGATTTATGACACAGGTAGGAAAAGCTTCCTTAATAGGGAAAAACAATGAAATGCATTCCTCTATAGTTTTTATTTTATTTTTTGGTGCTAGGGATCGAACTCAGGGCCTTACACTTGCTAGGCAAGCACTCTAACCACTGAGCTAAATCCCTAACCCTCTATAGTTTTTAAAAAGAGAAGAACGGAACAAAATGAATTACCACTTTACAGAACAGTTTATCTATGAGAGGAAACAGATTAGTGTCACTAAATAAAACTCAGCTTACGACCCCACTTGTCCCAATAAAGCACGAGATACAGCAAGATAATTATTTCAATGTTCCGCATGCTTACTCGGTTCTATAGTAAGGGCGAAGGGTGGAGACCAGACACTAAGTAGACAGATACCTTCCGCTTTGTAAACCAGAGCACCACAGGTCTCGCTTCACACACTAATGGCCTCCAGGGCCCGAGCTGAACGTGGCCCACAAGGAGACCGCCGTGGCCGCCACGCAGGGTCGTGGGGGCCCCGCGGGTGCCGCCGGGGCGGGAGGGCGGGGGCGGTCGGGGCCCAGGCCGCCCCCCGCACTGTCCCCGCGGCCGCACCCCCGGCCCAACCCGCCCCTACGGCCCCGGGCCCTGTGCGCAGGGCTCAGCGCCCCCGCCCCGCCGCAACCGGTCCAGCCCCGCGCTCACCTGGCGGCGTGGCTCGCGCATGCGCGGCGCAGCCGGAAACAGCCGGGCGCGGTGTGCGGCGTCAGTCTCCCGCCCACGAGCGCGGGCCGGTGGGGCTTCCTGGCGAGTCCGCTTCCGAGTTTGGACTAGAGAGTAAGCGCGTGGTTTAGGAGTCTGCATCTGTACTAATGATCGAAGCGACAGTGAAGTAAGGCGAGCACGTGCGAAGCCCTGGGTGCCCCCGCAAATGTACACAGACTAGAGCCGCTTTTCCCCTCAGACTGGCAGACTGAGGGGTCCAGTCTGTTTCTCCTCCTCCCACCGGGTAGATGGGCAGGAGCTACGCGAATTCCTCCTGTGGGCCCCGGCGAATCCCAGCGCTACGGACTGTGTGGAAATAATACCTGCACAGGAGACCTTGATGCAGCAGCACTGCGATGAAGGATACGTATAGTAGAAACCGAAAGAAGCCTAATGTGCTGTAAATGGTGAAGTGCAAGGCCGAACCCGCCCCCGGGCTGGCCCGCTCTCACCCCACTCGGTCGCCAGAGGGAGATGCCACCCAGATACAAAGAGCCAAATTTGAGTTCTACTGAATCCGCTTTATTAATAGCCGGCGATCAAGAAGAGCACGCTCATGTGCAAAACAAGGGCTCTCCATGCCTTTCTGCAGTTTGACCAAAGCTTTTATACAGTAAGAAAGGTGGTTACATTTTACAATTGGAATTCGTTTGAGTAATACAACAAGCAATTGTTTATACCTGGTGTTGGGCTTCGTTTGAACTTATCTCTACTTATTTTTATTTGCGCCTTACTGTCTGAGTTTGGGAGGATGTGAAGTTGCGGACTCAAAGGAATTTCAATGATGCTAGGCACGAGGGGGAGGTCAAAGGAATTATGTAAATGTAAGGCTTGGTGGGGCTTCTTTGTGAGACTTCTTTGATATGCAGGGGAGTGAAAGAGGCAAAAGGGTCAGGGCCTTGGTGCTGGCTGGGAAAGGGAGCCCAGGGTAAGGCAGAGATAAGAGTGTAACATTCTTCCTGCAATCTTGCAGATGTTTAGGTTGTAATAAACAAAAGGCACACAGATGGGGTTGTAAAACTAGGCTGACCTCGAATTCCTCATGCTCGAATTTGGAAGAAAAAATAAGTGGGCTTTGCTTCTGATTAACCCTTCCCGTTCCCCACTTCTCTTATGGGCAAAATTAGGATGTCATTTCAACGGAAGCCAGCTGAAGACAGAAGCTAAATACAAAGAAAAAAGCACACAGGCTGAGTTAAAAACTAATTCAAGGCATACTTATTACACTTAGAAATACAAATGTAAAAACAAGAAAAATAAACAAAGAGGGGAGGTAGTGTCCTTTCCTCCCAGTAGATTTATTAAGCAGAGTATACTACCATCTCCCTCACTTCCACGCTGGACTTGGAAAAACTTAGAAATGCAGAGTAACCTGGTTTCTTTCCTTTGAACAAGCAAAATAATTTTCTTTAGACCCCAAACCGCAAAGCCTCGCACACTGTTTGTCTACGTAAGGCCAAAACACAAAGGCAATTGGGCACTTCTGTTTCCAGAAAGCCCTAATGGCAGGCACCCAACGACGGGTATTTTCCTCCTAGTTTCCAATAAAGGCACTCCTCTTTGTCTGCGATTTTATTCAATTTCGTGAGACAAAGAACTCGGGTTTATATAAAATTAACTGTTTTCGTGTGACAATAGAGATTTCTGAAAGAAACTCTTACTACGACACCACAGCCATTAGAAACGATGCTACTTAATGGATACAGAGTTTAAGTTAGAGCAGCTAAAAAGTTGTTGAGATGGATGGCAGTGATAGCACAGGACTGTACTTTAATGCCACTTACCTGTACACTCAAAAATGGGTATAATAGATGTTTTGTCTATTTTACTATAATTAAAAATGGTATAGACCTGTATGTATTGACACGAAAGGATATTTGCAATTTATGGCTTAGAGTGAGGAACCAATCCCATTTTTTAAAAAAATGTATTTACATGCAAGGCATGGTGTCGCACGCCTATAATCCCAGCACTTGGGAGGCTGAAGCAGGAGGATCACTGTGAGTTGGAGGCCAGCCTGGACTACCTAGTGAGATGTCTCAAAAAAAAAAAACTGTCATTATAATTATACATATATAAAGTGTTTCATAAATAGAATTTGGGGCAATTTAAATTTCTTGCTTATATGTATTTAATGTTTATATAATTAACATAGACGAGCCTGGTAGCAGTATGTGACATACAGAAACAAATCTATAAACTTATCTACTCAAATTTACTAAATATTTTTTAAAAGGAAAATAGCTTAAATATGAAAACTTTGAGTATAACAACTTTGAAGAAAAAAAGTTGAAAATTTACTAGATACAGCAGATTGAAGAAATGGTAAAATGAGGTGCTGTTGGTTCTGTGACACATTTTAAAGATGCAAATTTATTTCAATATGATTGATATGAGAAAATAATATGAGCATAACACAGATTTTCCTTTTACTGATGTGCAGGTTTTTGTTTTTGTTTTTTGAGACAGGGTCTTCTTGTGTAATTCAAGAAGGCCTTGAACTCGCTATGTAGCCCAGGCTGGCCTTGAACTCACAGCAATCCTGAGTCTCCCAAGTGCTAGGATCACAGGCATGTGCCACCACGCCTGGCTCATGATGTACAGTTTTATTGCGAACACAGAAATCCAATGAATGCAAAAAACCACAACCAGCTGAGCCTTGCTGCATAAGAACACACAAACACACATGCACACCTTCACATATTACTTTTCTAGTGAATGGTTTGCAAGAGAGCAGATTTAATACAGGACATTTACAAGTTACAACATTCACATACACAAGCCAAATGCAGAAGAATGCAGAACATCTGTTTATGCACTGGAGACCTGAAAGATCCAATCAAGGGCTGGGAGTCTACAGCAATGTTCAGTATACCACTGTGTCTGCACAAAAGGCTGAAGAAACCTATACTGGAACCAAGGTATGATGGTCGCAGCAGAGATGAAGACCAGAGAGCCCCAAAGCGAACAGCAGCCATCCTCGACAACAGCAAGGCCCCGAGTTCCTTCTGTAATGAGAATAGCTGAGTTCCCTTCGGGAGAACCAGCCACAAGAGCTTCTCCTGGGAAACAGCCAGCCCCTACCTCTGCTCTTCATTATGTGCTATGAGCCACATCCACATACATCTGGCATTACCCATTCCAGATTTCAGATTAACTTCATGAGACTCACGAACCATACCTTATATCTTCTTCCACAAGCAAGCTTCAGGTCTTTCTAACCCCATTTTTACCATAAGCCTTGCAGTTTTTATTCGTGGTTTGCGCAGCATGACTCTTAGGAACACATTTATCATATTCTAACAGAACTGCTATACAAGGATTTCAGCTGAATTTCAGAGCAAGCAAGGAAATGACATTTTGAGCTTGAAGTGGGGTGGTGATCCGAGTTAATATCCAGCAGAAACTTTCATCCCTGGTTTTCCCTATATAGAGGAATCACCTGCCCAAAGGATACTGTGATACTCAAAATAAAGATCTCTCCAAGGGAGAACACAGAAAAAAGAAGAGAACCAAGTCTGAGCATGTAGAAACCTTGATCTTAAGAAAGAAAAGAAAGCTGTAGAAAGCAAAGAACCTGTAAAAGCCAATAAAGCAGAGATTTTAAGAAGGATTAAAGGGGTCTCTCCTGGTAAGACGGACTGAACACATGCAAACTTTCCTCTCTTGTGGAACACATGTTTAAGCAGAATTCATGGTGCAGCTGTTTGGAGTGGATCAAGAAGCTTTGACAAAAGGCTGGAGGAGCCAAAGCTGAGGGAGAGGTCTTCCCCTCCAGTCAGTGGAGCCAGCACCAGAAGGGCAGAGACCCATTTTCCCATTTTTGTGGCACAATTGTGGAAGTGACAGTGCAACTCTAAGTATAAAGTTTCTGTCCAGAACTGAATGGGGAACCCCAGAGAACTAAAGGTTACTGAAAAAGTGAGAAGTGAGGGGATCAAGCACACACCCCATAAAGTTGTTTATGAACACTTGGGCTCATCCTGACCTGCACATTATAGACTGGATTCCAATTAGCACCGCAAAGGCTTTGAGAACTGTGCTGAAGGACAGATTTCTGTTTAGTTCCAAAATTAACTGCTGGATGACACACACAAGACAGCTACAAATAGCAATGCAAAGGTTTTCAAAATGGAACTGGCTTTGGAACATAGCCACAGAAGGATGTGCGAAACTTACATCAAGTGCTTACAAACAATCACCATTTTCCAAAGATTTGCACAAGCACTAGAGATTTGTTTTTGTTTTTTTGAGCCAGGGATCGAACTCGGGGCCTTATGCTTGCAAGGCAAGGACTCTAACCATTGAGCTAAATCCCCAGCCCCTTTTTGTTTTTGAGGCAGAGTCTTGCTATGTAACTCAAGCGGGACTTGAACTCACTTTGTAGTCCAGGCTGGCCTCAAACTTGCAGCAATTCTCCTGCCTCAGCCTCCCTAGTGCTGGGATTACAGGTGTGTGCCACCATACCTGGTTTAAGAATTAGTCTTATAACAGTCGAAGTGCTCAAGATACAGTCCAAAATTACTAGGTATAGGAAGCATCACAGAATCTCAACTTGCAGGAAAAGATAACCAGCAGTCACCAAAGAGGACACAGGTGCTGGAAGTATCTAATAAAGACATGAATTACTATTGAAACGCTCAAATAAGCAATTGTTAAAAAACCCCTAACACAAGAGTTAGTACAAAGTATCAGTGAAAACAAATATGTAATCAAATCTTGAGACATGAAAACAGAATGAAGATCACAGAAGATTGAAGACAGATTAATATAAAGTATTCGATCTGACCAACATAGTGAAATAAAAACTAACAGAACCTCAAGCATTTGGCAACATAACAAACGGTCACACAATCTCAAAAGAGACAAAGTAGGAGCTGGGGATTTAGCTCAGTGGTACAGTGTTTGCCCAGCAAGTGCAAGGCCCTGAGTTCAATTCCCAGCACCCCCCATCCCGCAAAAAAAGAGACAAAGTAATGAAAACATGGAAGCAACAATGGCTGAAAATGTTCCAAGTCTGGGAGGGGGAACCTACAGATTAAAACTGAGCAAGCCACAAACAATAAATCCAAAGACATCCAAAACCAGACACATCAAAAGCAAATTGCTGAAAACTAAAGACAGAAAATTTTGAAAACGGCAAAAAGGAAATGATGCATATCTTCAGGTGAAAAACTATTCTAATGACAGTGAGTTTCTCAACTCATAAAACCCAGGAAAATGAACATGTTTCAAGTGCTGATAGAAAAAAATTGTAAACCCAGAATTCTGTATCCACTGAAAATATCCCTGACGGTCTCAGATAAAGACTTAGAAGTTTTGTTTTTTTGTTTGCTTTTTCTTCCCTTAGACACTGGGGATTGAACCCAAGGCTTTCTGAGTTACATCTCCAGCCCTTTTTTTTAAGTTTTGAGACAGGTCTTGCTAAATTTTTAATTTTCCCAAGCTAGGCTAGAACTTGTTATCTTCTTGCCTCAGCCTCCCACAGTGCTGAGACAGACGTGTGCTACTGCATTTGGCCAGCAGGCCTTCTGTAAAAGAACTACTAAAGTTCCTCAGACAAAAAGGAAATTATGTCAGAAGGAAACTTGGAACAACAGGAATAAAACATAACAAATGACAGATATGTGGATGAACACCACCACACTGTTCTGAGAGGGAAATTCACTGTATTAAATGATTATATCAGGAAATGAGGTCTTGAATCAACCAGCCAAGCTTCCACTTTAAAATATTCAAGAGCAAAGTCACCCAATTCAAGTAGGAGGAAAGATAATAAAACACGAAAGCCTAAGTCAAGGAAATTAAATTTTTTCTATTTCATTAAAAAAAGAACTTGTTAAAATGCTCTCATTTGATATAACTGCCCATTCACAGATTACAAATCAGCATGACAAATGATTTTTTTGAACGATTTTTTAAAAAATGATTTGCATAAGAAAATATTCTGAACATCCCTAATTTAAATTTAATATCTGCTATCAACAGATTATAAAACTGAATTTAAGCTCCCTTAAGGCATAAAACTAGTCAAATCCGTCCTCCTTTCTGAACTCCTCCTGACTCAATCAAGCAGATCATACTTTCTACTTGTTTTCGAATGTTTCTTCCAACAGCCAAGATAATGAGATATCTTGAGGCAAGGGACTGAGGTGAGCAACACTTTGTTAGTTTCTCTCCAAAGTGAGTTCCCAGGGGGTAAAGAGGCTCTTTATTCTAAGCCTAGCATTTCTTTATGTTGGTAGTATTGATATTACAGTACTATGTTTTAATTTTTATTCACTAATAAAGCAATAAACCCATTACATGTTACCAAAAATAATCTTTTATAAAAGTTATATTTAAAAAAATAGAAAATGGCATCATTGCCAGGTGCAGCAGTGCACACCTGTAGTCCCAGCAATTTGGGAAGCCCAAGTGTGAGATGCCGGGCAATGTAGTGAGGCCCTGTATCTAAGGGCGGGCGGGCGGGCGAGAATCTACCTCAGTAGTAGAGTGCTTGCCTAGTATGCTCAAGGCCCTGGCTTCAATCTCCAGCGCCACAGAAACACAAGTCAGCTGAGGTGGCACATGCCTGTAATCCCACCTTGTGGGATACTGAGGCAGGAGCAGCACTGCAAATTCGAGGGCCAGTCTGAGCTACACAGGAAGACCTTGTTTCAAAAAAACAACAAAAACAGAAAAACTCTTCGGTCAGGCTTAACGGAAAAGGCTAGAAAGCTGCATTTCACAGATTCCTTTGCAGCTCAGCTGTATACATCCGGTTAGTTCTTCACCATCTATTAGCTGCACTGAGCTGAATCTTTCTTTCCTTTGGGCCTATGGGCACGGGAGGGCCGAGGTGGCAGACAGGTGCAGTCTGGACCCAGCTGCCAAGCTGCAGCTCCTCACTCCTCATCCGTGTCTCTGATTCTGGCATAGTGGCAGCAGCATGCAGGCCCAGTGCTGCATCACGGTCTTGGGGTGTACTTCTGGAAGACAGAACAGTTGTTCTGTGCGCTACCTACAGATCCCAATAAATTCCCCAGGGTTACACAGCGTTGAGTGGATTCTTCTGCTTGCAATCAAGAACAATTCACATTTTCATAGTTAACATGTCCTTTACTATGGTTATGTTTCTGGTTTTCAGTTTTATAGAAACATTTTCAACTGTTTTCCTACACTGAGATAATGTCCTTTGTATATAACTAAATGCTATTAAAAAATCAAACTTCCATGGCAGTTGCTTTTAGATATCTCTGTAATTTTATTACAAAACCATTGTTTTGGCATTAGTTGGTTACAGTGACAGCTACATACTGTGAGTGTGGCACGGCAGCTCTGACGGGACAACGCACGCCCAACCTACCGAACCAAATTTCAGTCAGCTCAGATCTAATACAGGCAAGTAACCTGCAGTCGGCACAGATACAAATCCCTTCGCACGTAGCACTCGAGGTGAGGGTGATGCAAAGCCAAGTAGATTAAATGTGGATAAGACTACAAAAGTAGTGGTTCCTTTATGGGACATTTTTATTCCCCCTCCCTACCAGTCACTTTGCTTTAAAAGAATGAAATTTCTCAGAGTGAGTCTGAATAGCAGCAACACCCAAAGAACGTCACACTTAGTTCTTGTTAAAAAGCAACACCTGTGTAATTCACCGTTTACACCACAGGTAAGGGAATGGCTCACTCTAGTTTTAAACTCCTGCTTAGAGTCCCTTAAAAAAATAAAAGCACGCCATCAAGTTCTTCTGGATGGTGTTACTGCTGTACATTTGTTGGCAGGTCAATTTCTCTGCTGTGTTTGCTTTGAAGGGATCTTCCAATGTATCTCCAATATTCCTTTCTTATAGTATCCTTTTCTTTTGCTAGGATTTCACATAACTGAAAACAAAAACAATTTATTGAAGTAAATGTGTGATTCAATCCAAGGGCACATGCCTTTGCAACAACACAATTTAACTCAAATCATGTTCCACAGACACCCTGCTAGTCACCTGCTATGTTCTTTAGTGCCACAGATATTGCCCTAAACCAGAAATGGCCCACAGTCACCAAACTGAAAGGGGGTGTGAAGCCCAGTGGCACTGAGCAGACCAATTCTGAGATACAATGAAGAAAAGTTCCAAGTTGCACCAGCTTACCTCTAATGCTTTATTAAGAACGTCTTCCTTGTTGTCACACTGGTTTTCTAACATGTCTTCATAGATATCCACAAGAAAGGCAATTAGGTAGGGGGAACTATGACTTGGTTGTAAATCAAGTAATTGATTTAACAGGTTGGGATACTTGGAAAGACCACGATCCTGCAAAATCCTACAAACAAAACACAAATTTGAGAGGAAGAACAAACAGTGGAAAGAACAAGGGGAAGTAAGCCTTGAAACAAACTAGAAAAGACTTATTTTGGATGAATGCAGATAAACAAAATGAAACTTTTTTTTTTTTAAACCAAGAACGTGTATCGGTACATTTTACATACAATGGTCACATTCATCACATTTCTTTTGTACCTGTACATGATGCATCCTGGTTCTCCCCTCTCTTCCCCACCCCTCCCCTCTGTTCCTTCCCTCCCTATTTACAGCAGGTTTATTCATAATTTTCCATATTTTCCCTTTCCCTTTTCTTTCCTTTGTTGCCTTTCTGCTTTTCCCCTTTCTTTCTTTCTAGTATTCCTCTCCTTTGTATATTATCTTCTTTTTATATAATATTTATTACACCTCTTTGTCCTTATTTACAGTTGTGGTTTCTCATATCAGAGAAACAATTTGATGTGTACTCACAAGTGTCTGATTTATTTCACTTAAAAGTATGTTCTCAAGGAACATCCATTTACATACGAATGACTCCAGTTTATCCTTTTTTATGGCAGTGTAGTGCTCCATTGTGTAGAAAAACCACATTTTCTTTACCCATTCATTAGTTGTTGGGCATTTAGGATGTTTCCAAGACTTAGCTATTACAAACTGTGTTGCTATGAACATGGTTGTGCATACATCCCTGTGGTATGACGATTTTAATTCTGAAACTTTAACTTATGTGAGCTTTATCATATATCATTAAGAACTGGGTAAAATTAGTTTAAAAAATTATAAGGGTTAAAAGTAGTAATTTGTAACTCAAACTGTGTAACATAAAATTACACAGCAAAAAATAAATCAGTCTCTCTCTCTTCTCCTCTCTCTCTCTCTCCCTCTCTCTCTCTTTCTCTGAGCACAGGGCTTCTGCACTGAGCTACAACCCCAGAACCCCAGACCTTTTATAATTTTTTAACTTGAGACAAAGTCTCACCAAATTGCCTCAGCTGGACTCAAACTTGTGATCCTTGGTTCCTCCACCTCCCAGAGTGCTGGGATTGTAGGCATGTGCCACCATGTCCACTGTAAATCATTCTCTTAAAATTAAAAAGTGAAAAAAGCAGGGGAATTGCCGTTTCCTGAGATGGTTACTCATCCCGCTAACTCTCCAGGGACTGTAGGCCCCAAGCCCCAGCACAACTCCAAATATGACTGGGTTCACACTGAGCCCTCTACACCTGTTTCCTTGAAGCCCTAAGTTCAACGAGGGGAGCCTGACTATGTCAGTGGCCAGGCAATGACACCTTTCTGTTTAAGCAGTAGGACATATAACTAGAGACCTCTAGCAGCGAAAGCAAAAAGGCTAGCCATCTCTCCACAGCATGTTGTAAACAGTCCACCCTGCTCCACTGTATTCCCAAGTTAGGCAGTACCTGAATGTGTATATTCCATTCTCTGGCACACACACTGGAGGACTCGTAAATACAATTAAGAATGTATTATTGTTTACTCATATGCTTTTCTAAAACTTGTGCTCCGCAAGTGGATAGTGGATAGACAGAGGGCAAAGTTTTGTGAGTTATCATAACCCGTTACATTTCTGCTTAGATCTAGAAACATGAAAAATTCTTTAGTATCCCTTTAAATCTGATTACGGAACACATTCCATGATACATGTGCTAGCAGCTTACTTGTTTTTTAATATAAAACCAGTAAAAACAATCTCTTACCCTCTCAAATAGTTCCATGCACTTTCATTATGTGGTACAAGTTTTATCATTTCCAGAGTGTACCTGTAAGAAAAACCCCACAATGAACATGTCTTTAATCTTCTAGATTTGCACAATGCAAAGACTAGATACAGCTTTAACAGACTGTGGCACACCTGCTCTCTCTCACGTCTGACTGCACTTAGGCCTCTCCTTGTGCTGCAGCACTCTCCAGCTGATACCTAAATTAGAGAATTTCCAGGTCTGCAGCTGGTCAAGTCTTATTTACATACTTCCTCCCTCTTGTATTTCTGTGGCAAATTCTGGGGAAAGACACTTGACTAATCTAAAGCTTCAGTTCAGCCAAGCATGGTGGTGCACACCTGTAATCCCAGCACTTGGGAGGCTAAAGTAGGAGGACTGTTCTGAGTTTGAGGCCAGCCTGAGCCACATACTGAGTTCAAGGCCAGCCTGAAGTACACAGCAAGACCTTATCTCAAAAAATAAATAAATAAATAAATAAATTAAAAGAACAAAAAACACTAAATCTTCAATTCAGAGTAAGAAACAACTTAATATGAAAGATTTTTCCTTCTGTAGGAAATGTCAGCTAAAACAGGGAGATCCCTTTTTTTGTAAAGGAACCTTGGGGAACAAGTCAAACATCTACTTATGCCTGACAAATCCTTAGTCACTGAAAAAGAATACGATCCTAGGAGCCACAATAAAAAGTAGATTGGAAATCATATACACAAAGAATAAAAATAAAAAACAAACACAAGCCTGTATTTCTTACATTCTAAAACAAGATTACTAGTAAACTATAAGTGATTCTCAGTCAAAATGGATGCTTCCTATATACCTTTCTCTTTTCCTTAACCCAATTATGAAATACAATTCAGACCCCATTGCTCCAAATGCTAACGAAATTACAGAACTGTGCTCCACCCTATACTTGCTTAGCTGAGTAAATTGCTGACTAAAGTTAGCATCCTGGTCTTGTTGTAGGGCTGTTACAATTGAATTTTTTTTTCCCATACAGTAATCATAAACTCATTCAATATTATGAAGAGATTTTTCCAACTGCTTTCACACGAGCTGATGTTTTCAGTTATTTATAAAACTATGTTTTATTGCAGGTTAGCTTGTCTTTGTAGAAGATTATTAATTCCTTTTTGGCAACAACTAAAACTGTACTTATATCCACATGCACCAAAGTATTGATTCTTTTCATGGTCAAAACATGGACTTCAACACCAGACTAAATTCACCAACTAAGTGCTCTGAAAGCAATTACAGAACTACTCGAAACCTCAAGTTCCACAACTCTCTCTGAGAGTTACAAGTATTAAATAGAAATTCCTGGTGTACAGTAAATGCTACTCTTGAATTGGGTTGAGCATCCCTAAAATGAAAACGCAGACTGCTCGGAAATCTGCAACTTCTGCTCTGACGTGATGTCTCAAGTTGAAAACTCCACACGTGACCCATCATGTGATGGCTGCAGTCAATTAAATGTAGTCACACTGGCTGGGTGTGGTGGCACATGCCTGCAGTCCCAGATCCTCAGGAGGCCAAGGCACAGGAGTGCAAGTGTGAGGCCAGCCTGCACAACTTAAGTGAGACCCTGTCTCAAATTAAAAATAAAAAGGGCTAGAGATGTAACTAAGTGTTACAGTGCCCTTGGGTTTGATGCCCAGTTTTGCCACCCTACCCCCAAAATGGGTAGGCACATTAAAAAATATTGCCAAAACTACCTTTAGGGTATACAGATCAGGTACAAAATGAAAGATAAATGAATTCTGTATTTAGACTTGGGACCTGTCACCAAGATGTCTTATACTTGTATACATGCAAATACTCCAAGTCCAAAGGACCAACCACTTTAGATAAGGGATACGCAACATGTGGTACTAGCCAGGCATGGTTACAATACACCTGTAATCCCAGCACTCAGGAGGCTGAGGCAGGAGGATTGTTGTGAATTTGAGGCCAGCACAGATAACACAGTGAGTTCAAGTTCACCTTGAACTATGTAGCCAGACTCTGTCTCCAAAAAAAAAAAAGAAAGAAAAAACAACAACAACAACAAATGTGGTACTAATAGATGATGTACTCACATGGAAATATGGCCATGATACATCGAATGTAAAAAGTAATGCCTGTAACAATTGTTTGGGCTGTTGTATATAAATGTTTGCAAATATATTTATAAAATTTGAAAGGATGCACATAACCTCATTCTAGAGAGTAGGAGAAAGGAGAGTAAGAGATTTTAACTTTTTAGTTTACATGATGCAGCACAATTTCTCCTCATTACTATACTGCATTACTTGCACAATAAAGATAAAAAATTACAGAACACAGGTCTGGGGTTACACTCAGTGGCACAGCCCCACCAAGCATGTGTGAGGCTCTCCTGAATCTGATCTCCAAAACTAGGGGAAAAATTGAGGAACACAATCAGGTACAACTATCTATATTCTTAGAGCTAAAAAATTCAACAAATTATAAATTCTATATAACTACAGCAAATATTAACATTTTCAATATTTCTTTTATGCATATTAAAGGATGATGCATAAACCTTAAGTACGGAAAGCTCTTTTTAGTGTCTTGGATGATACTACTTCTTCTATTTGGTAACAGAAAGCCACCAATTTGCCACCACGGCGTAACAAACAAGTCTGTACTTTCCAAGCTGTCCAATTCTTAAATATTTTGTTAATCCTAATCTAATGAATAAGACACAATAAAGAATACAGAATATTTGAAATTCATCAACCATTAAATGGGTCAATTCGAGTAGAATGACCTAAAGCATTATACTTTTTGGCAAGAAAACCAACTCTAAGAGAAAACAGTAACAGAGTGCTACTTGATGAAGTCTGAATTTTCTCTACTTAAACTCCATTATTTAAGTAATATAAAAGGAAGTCACACCACAAAGTTCATGCCTGTAATCCTGTACTCATGAGGCTGAGACAGGAGGATCCCGAGTTTAAAGCCAGCGTGGGCTACAGAGTAAGTTCAAGACTTGCCTAACTACATGGTGAGACATCATTTCAAAAAAATTTTTGAAAAACCCAAAGAATATAAAATAAATTCATTAAAGCCCAACAGAACTTCCCGAGATTCTGGAAATGCTCTTTATCTTTGTTGTTCAATATGGTAGACATTAGCCACATGTGAGTACTGACGCCTGAAATGTGACTAGTGCAACTAAGGAACTGTATTTTAAATTTGATGCTACTTTTGATAACTGAAATTTAAACAGCCATGTCTGGCTAGTGGCTACCACACTGGACAATACAGCATTAGACAGGAGAGCAGCAGAAAACAAACCTAAGCTGTGCTTGGAGGGCAGGTGTGTCCCAGACATAAGCCTAGAGTAGAGAGTTAAAGGTAGACACTAGAGATTTTTTTCCGAAAAAACAGGCGCTGGGTGTATAGTTCAGTGGTAAAGGTTGTGCTCAGCAGGTGTGTGGTCCTGGCCTCAATCCCCAGTGCTAAAAATACAAAAAACAATCACCAGAACCCAATATACACGACAGATGAAAGAAGAGCTCCGGTAGCTTGATGCAAGGCAAAGCAAGGGTGAGGGTGAGGACGGGAGATGCGCCGTAAGGTCAGCTCCTCCCAGCAGCACCAAAACCACATTCACAGTTACAGCTGTCCCTGGTCTAATCAGGCCTTTAAAACAAGATGCACACAGACCCTGAGACAAAACAGACAAATACGGTCAGGAAAAATTGTCTACTGCTGAGCGTGGCGGCACACACCTATAATTCTAGCATTCTAGGAGGCTGAGGCAGGAGAATCACAAGTTAAACACCAGCCTGGGCAACTGAGTGACTTAGTGAAACCCCATCTCAAAAAAATAATAATAATAATTTTTAATGCTTAAGAATACAATATAGAAATTCATGCCAATTCAGAAATTTCTAGTCCACATAACAGCTTTTGGTATAGTAGCTCTCAACCAGGGCTGATTTTGTCCCAAAAGAGACATTTGGCAATATATGGAAATTTGTTAGCCATACTGGGGACTGAACCCAGGGCCTTCACACCGAGCTCCATTCCTAGCCCTTTATATTTATTTTGAGGCAGGGTCTCACTAAGTTGTTGCCAAGGCTGGGCTCAAATTTTTGATCCTCCTGCCTCAGCCTCCCATGGTGCTGGAATCACAGGTGTGTGCCGCCATGCTAGCTTGCAGAGATTTCTTTTTAAAACCAGAAGTGCTGGTAAACACCATACAGGACACAGAACAGTTCTCACTCCCCAATCCCAACAATAATTTACCTAGCCCAAATCCTGTACTAGAGTTTCATGGCATGTTGGGAACTATTACTTAAAATGCAACTGAATTTAACGAGAGTTAAAATAAAACTTTCTAGACACTAAGAAATCTGCTTTCTTTTTTCTTTTTCGTTTTTTTGAGACAGGGTCTCAATATGCAGCCCAGCTGGCCTCAAACTCATGGTGATCCTCCTGCCTCAGCTTCCCAATTTTTGGGATCACAGGCGTGCACCACCACACCTAACATGAAATCTGCTTTCTTTTTGATCCTTGGCAGCAACAATATTTTAAGAAATTTAAGACACTACAATATAAAAGGATGCCCTATTATTTGTAAATTTATCATTCTGTGTCATCTCTATATTCCGTCCTATTTTAGTTCAGCAGGGTGTATCTGGGACAGTCTTGATCTTTGCTGTATCCCCAATGCCCAAGGGATGACAGGCACGAAAAATTTTAATGAATGAATAAGTGAAGCACATTACTAACTGGACTTCTCTCTCCAATACGGCAGGACCACCGTAGCCAGTGGTGTTAGAAATGACGAAGTATCTTTGGTTCCAGGCAGAGTTATTTCTCACATCCTCTTTGAGAAGTTGGTCTACATACTGTAGTTCATTATCCCAAAGTCTAAATTCCTAAAAGAAAGTTTAAAAGAAAAACCGAGTCAGAAATCCCATTTATAAGAATAAATAAAATATAAATAATAAAATAAACAATAAGAATAAATAATAAAAAGAAAGACAAACAGACGATATTTAGCTAGGTGTGGTTGCACATACCCGTAATCCCAGCACAGAGAGAAGCTGAGGCAGAACTGCAAATTCAAGTACCACTTGGGCAATTTAGTAAGTCCCTGTCTCAAAATAAAAAATAAAAAGAGCAGGGACCCCCTACTACAGCAAAGAAAAGAGAAAAGGAAAGGAAACCAACAAACGAAAAATAATTTTTATGAAAATTTCTGTGCTGGTAAGTAGCAGAGTTCAGAGCTAACAAGCCATCACATGGGTGGTAGCTTGCCAGGATTTTGGAGCTTTCACTGATACAAACAGCCTGTGAGGCATGCGGGCCCTAGCTTCACCACAGCTGGCCTAGAGCAACATGCCAAGTACAGAATGAAAGAACAAACACATAGAGGCTTTATTAACAATGTAACAATTTTACATCTGCTGAATCAAGGAGAAATTTGGATCCAGGAGAAACTAGATAGGCACTCCTCATCTAAAGACCAAGCATCATTTCCACGACGAGGTTAACCAGATTGGTCATCAAATGAGGAACTGTACACACGTAGTATATACATTACAATGTTCAGAACAAAGAAATGGTCAAAGAAAACTCCAACTTGACGACTTTGACTTTATCTACATAACTTTTTTTTTTTGGTTTTTGACACAGGATCTTCCTATACAGTTCAGGCTGGCCCTGAACTAACTATATAGCCAACACTG
This sequence comes from Hystrix cristata, assembly GCA_004026905.1. Classification (NCBI taxonomy): domain Eukaryota; kingdom Metazoa; phylum Chordata; class Mammalia; order Rodentia; family Hystricidae; genus Hystrix; species Hystrix cristata. The sequence continues at coordinate 42,252 of PVJO010007267.1, forward strand.
GCCTCAAACTCTTGGCAATACTCCTGCCTCAGCCTCCCAAGTACTATTTGCATAACTCTTTCATGTAGTATCGTAATGTATTAACAGGACATAAAACAACAGTACTGTACTGTACAGTAAAATCAGCAGAATTTACAGTACTGTGTAAACAAGGTATACTGTATCAAAAAGGTACTAAGGCTCTATAAATAGGATGTACAAAACTGCACACATACAAAAAAAGACAGATCATAAATTTGAACAGCGTGCCTCGATCGCTAAGTCCAAGCAGCTGTTAAACAGGTGGTTAAACGAGGAATATCTGTATATGTGTGTTTGGGTTTCTTTCAGACTCATAGGAAGTTAAAAAAAGAAAATGTTCTGTGTGCCCTTCAACTATCCTACTAACTGAAGTCCAATCCCCAAACTAGGAAAATTACATTGGCGTATTATTGTTAACAAAATACAAACCTTACTCAGATTTTATGTGTATTCATTCATGTGTATGTGATAAGGGCTGGGGTGCTGGTGGCGGTGGAATATAGTTCTATGCAATTTCACCCCATCTGTAACACCCTGCAATCCAGATAAAGAACCACTCCCTCACCACACAGAGCTCTCCGACACTCTCCTTTTATAGTTGCACCTCCCTATTCCCTACTCCCTAATCACCAGAGATATGTTCCCCATATTATTTTAGTATTTCTAGAATGTTGTCTAAATGAACCATACAAGTATGAGATATTTTGCGACGATCTTTTTCACTATGCACAATGCCCTTGAGATCTGTTCAAGCTATTACATTCCTTTTGTTGCTGATTTTTATTTTGCATGTATTTATTTCATTTTTATAGTAATTAGTTTTTATGCATGTTACATAAATGGGATACAAGTAAAATACGTCCACTCTGTGACAGACTTGGGGGAAAGGCGAACTCTTTTACTTGAGAAGCATTAGTATAGTCAACTTCAAGTATTTATGTTAAGTAACATACAGGCCAGGTAGGCCAGGTATTTGTACAGGTTTGAAGGTCTGGGCTCAATCCCTAGTATTGCGCAAAAAAAAAATAAAAATAAAAAAAAGCAAAACAAGAGCCCTAAAATTTTCTGAGAATGGTGGCACACACCTGTAATCTCAGCACCCAGAAGGCTGAGAGAGAAAGATTGCTGTGAGTTTGAGGCCAGCCTGAGCTATACAGTGAGTTCAAGGCCAGCTTGGGTTACATAATGAGACCCTGTCTCAAAAAAAAAAGCCCTATAATTTGAGCTGGGCCTGAAAGTCCAGCACTCTAGGGAGGACGAGGCAGGAAAACAAAGGCAGGCAACTTAGCAACTTAGTGAGAATCTTATCTCAGAAGAAAAATTTAAAATGGGGGGTGGCCAGTGTGAAGTCCCTGAGTTCAATTCCCAGTACTGAAAAAATAAAAATACTAAAATCCAGTCACAGTTTAAAAATATTTTTAAAGAGCAGTTCCATATTCTTATTTTAAGTGATCAAGGCTACCGTGAACTTGTGAAATCCTTCACAGAAAATAACTGAAATATTTTAAAAACGGCTCTCCATATAGAAAAAACTCAGAGAGCTCCTGGGCCTGAGAAGGGGCGAGTGTGGACAGACGATTCTTTGTTGTAGGGCTGTCATGTGCGCTCTGGAATGTTTATCTAGCAGCATCCCCGTCCCGTATGGCTAGCCTCTAGGAGCAACATGCCCCTACTGTGACAAACAAAACTGCCACATAGCCCCTAGCAGCACAGCCACCACTGCTTGAGAATCACTGATTTACATCAATTTTAGAATGTGTATGTATCTCACTTTCCACTCTAGGACAAGTTATTTCTTTCCTTTTTCTTTCTTTTTATTTAGCTATGAGCACACATAGATTCTCTTCAGTTTTAGTTTTCAGAATTCACTTGCATCTCAATAGAGTTGAAATTAGCCCCATCTCCCACCCCTCCCGTTGGTGTTTAAACCCAGGGCCTCTGCATTGAGCTACATCCCCAGTCTTCTTCTTCTTTTTTTTTTTTTTTTTTTGGTGCTGGGGATCGAACTCAGGGCCTTGTGCTTGCAAGGCAAGCACTCTGACCACTGAGCTAAATCCCTAGCCGCAAGTCTTTTGTGTTTTTTGTTTTTTCCGAAAAGTTATTTAGTTCACAGTTGGTAGAGGTTTCAGTCCACAATCAGCTGGATCCAAGGCAGGGTGGCATGGCAGACATGGAAAAGGTAACAAGGGAAGCAGGGGGAGGAAAAAGGGGCAGTCTTCTGTGTTTTTGAGACAGCGTCTCACTAAGTTTCTAAATTGCACATGATGGGCTCAGACTTTTGATCCCTCTGTCTCAGTATGCTTGGAATTAGAGCTGTATACCACCATACCTAGCTGAAATTCATCTTATCCTTGAAAAATCATGTTGGGAACATGAAATCATAACAAAACAAAAGTGAAAATAAGGGAGAAATTATGTATATTTTATTTATAGAAACTTACAAACTGCAACATAACTGAAGGATATTTTGGCATCTTACCTCATGGGAATCTTTTATAATTTCAGTAAGAAACATACTGGGTGAGGGAGCTCTTCAAAGACATTGGTAATATTTTATTTTTCAAGTTGTGGTAGGTAGATGGGTATGTGTATATGTGTGCTTGTAGGTATGGTGAGAGACACTTTTTATGACTAAAATTTTAAATAAAAAAACAAACACTGGGGCTGGGGATTTAGCTCAGTGATTAGAATGCTTGCCTTGCAAGCATAAGGCCCTGAGTTTGATCCCCGACACCACCAAAAAAAAAAAAAAAAACAAAAAAACACCACAAAAAAAAAACAACAACAAAAAAACAAACACTGTAGTTTTAGAAAATATGTCCTTTTAGCTGGGTGTGGTGGTGCACACCTGCAATTCCTGCATTCTGTGAGGCTGAGGCAGGAAAACTGGAAGTTCAAGCCCAGCCTGGACAATTTCGCAACTTAGTTAGACCTGGTCTCAAAAAATTAAAAAAGGGTAGAGATATAGCTCAGTGCAAAGGCCCTGGGTTCAATCCCCAGTACTGCAAAAAAAGAAAGGAAAAAAAAAAAGAGGAGGAGGAGGAAAGAAAGTTTAAATTTGTAAGTAAAAAATACTTGGCAAAATGTTTTTAGTATAATCAATAGTGCAGGAAGTAGCAATCCCTGAAAAAAAATTCACAGGAAATAATACTAGAATTGTTTGCTAGAATAAATAAAATATCTGGAGTAGGAGTTATAACTATTCTATTCAGGATTTAGCATAAAATTTTAGCCATGGGTAGAAATAAAATACAAAACAGCTGCTGTAAAATCACATTCCAAAGTGTATAGATGCAAAGAAAATTCTGTAATATGCCCTCAATTAAAATAGCTGTATTAAAAATTTACTTTTGGTACTCGATTTCCTATCAAATATTAAACTATAATATAAATTGAATCTAAAATATATATATATTTATTTTTTTTTTTGGTACAGGGGATTGAACTCACGGCCTTGTGCTTGCAAGGCAAGCACCTTAACCACTGAGCTAAATTCCTGGCCCCCTAAAATATATTTAAAATGTACTATTATTCTTCTTTAATATGAAGCTACTTACCAACATATTCGAAGACATTATAAAGTTAACCAACATGAAGGATACAGGCTTTACATATCTAAATTCTTCATTATGTTGTTTATAATAATCTATATACATATTTTGGTTCAGAAGTATACTTTTATAGTAACTAAATTATTTAAGTTAAAGAAATAAAAACCAGAAAAACACCATAACGAGAAGGCCATTACCTGAATGACCCATTGTCGATGCTGCCAGGCATGGTAATTCTTTGCATCCTGATTAAGAATATCTGCAATAAACTCAAGCTCCTGAGATGGATCTTTCAGCCATTCCACTAACACTCGCCTATGGTGCCTAAAGTTCAGAGAATGGAAAGAAGTTTTGTGTTAATTTACCAAAGAACTAACATATAAGCTGATGGGGTATTCCACGGGATGTAGAAGGACACACAAGAAACAAAAATCCACCTCTCATTCTCAACTGGAGACTCTACTGGAGAGAAAAGTTAAGACAAAAAGAGAAACCCATAAGATCAGATACTGAAGGCTTAGGCGTCTTTCACCTCAACCTAAAACTGGCAGTACAGCCACCTTCTGACCATCACGATGTTCTGCTTGAGGTTCTGAAACACCACACAGTGAGACACTAGAGAAAACACGGTACTATTTTCTCAAGTACACAAGTTCCCATACTTAAACAGTCTTCAGATTTCCCTGCATTCAAAATGTTACCACAAAAGCGACTTTTCTTTCCAGCACTCAGTGGGCAGAAACGAATTCACTTTGACCTTAGAAAGGTCAAATAGCTACAACGGATTGCAAGTTTGTCAAAAGAGGAGTTTCTGTACTAGAAGCTACTAAGAGATTTCTTTTGGGTTCCATTTTGTAATTTTCTTTAGCTAAAATAGTTATATAAACATATAAGTACAAACACTGAAAATCTACGGTGGGGTCTGGGGCTGCAGCTCCACCGCAGAGCATGTGCCAAGCATCTGTTGGGCTAGGTCCCATCCCTAGCACTGCACTGCAGCCGTGCAAAATGAATACCACCAAAACACGGGTAATAGTTGCATGTGTCTGTGAGCATACTAAAACCTCCTGAATGAGACTCTTTAAATGGATGGATGGTATGTAAATTGTGTCTCAATAAAGCCAGTATTTTAACAATCTATTATAATATTCATTATACTAATGTGAGCAGTAACAACAGGAAAAAGGCAAAAATTTGATGCTTAATGACCTATTCTATAGGTATGGAAAATTTAAAAACTCTTCTTCTTACAGAATATTACAAAAGCAAAATACTACCAAGAAGAAAATGTGGAAAGAAGGTTTCTAAAATTTATTTAGAATCTTTCAAGTCAGTGAATATTTACAGCATTTTATTTTTCCAGTTTCCTGGTAAATTCTGTAATTTAGGAAAATGTCAAGAATTACTTCCTAGCTGAGCATGGTAACACAGGCCTGTAATCTCAGCACTTGGGAGACTGAGGCAGGAGGGTCGCCATGAGCTCAAGGCCAGCCTGGGCTGCACAGTGAGATCAACGTCAGGTCAAGCCCCTGTCTCAAAAAAAAAAAAAAAAATTCCTCCAATGTATCAAACTGATTTCTTGGGACAAAATACTGAGATGTTCTCTCTGATTCCTACAATTTAAAGACTATTAAGCAGAGAAGATTACATTACAGCATAAATTTTCATAGCATGAATTTAAGAGAAAATAATTAGGATACAGGATTTCTGTACTGCTCTTAAGGGAATCTACAGAACCTAGCAGAAGGGCAAATGAAAACATATTGCAAATAAAACTCTGCTGAGTTTTCAACAACAGTTGCATAGGTGGTTGAAACACCTGGTCTGTGTCCTGTTTTGCAACACACTGGGTGATTCGGAGTTAATGACAGCCTGTAGTATTCAGAAAAGCAAAGCTTTTTCTCTTTACCAAAAATGAGAAATAAATATTGACACTGCCCAAGAAGTCTACATTTTATAGCTACAGATTTTTACACAAAAGCACCTTAATCACAAGGTAAATAACTTTTCTCACTAAAAAATTGTTTTCTACAATGGAGTACTAAAGAATGATAAGCTTGAGATATCCCTAGGTAAATGGGTGCATCCTGAGACCATACTCTTAAGTGACATAAATCAGACACACATGTTTAAATACCACATTGTTTCTCTGGTGTGAGAAACTGAAAGTGTAAATGAGAACTAAAATGACTAAAATGTATTATGTTGGGAAAAGGGAAGAAATTATTCAAATGGGAAGGGGAACAAGGGAGGGGGAGAGGAAAGGAGGGACAAGAGAAATAAGAAATAGAAGGAAAAAATGGAAACAAAGCTTTTGTAAATAAGGAGGGAGAAGCGGGTGAAGGGAGGGGAGGGGAACGGGAAGAAAGAAGCAACAAGATATGTCATGTACAGGTACAAATCCCCTGCGATGAATGTTACCACTATGTACATCTAAAATGTACCATTAAAATAAAATTTAAAAAAATTTTTTCAGTACTGCAGATTGAACCCAGAGCCCTCTCAGTAAGCTGCATCCCCATGCCCATTTTCATGTTTTATTATAAGACAGGGTTCTCACTAACTCCCTAAACTCCTGCCTCAGTCTCTCAGAGTACTGGGATTAGAAGCAGGTGCCAAGAGGCCTGGATTACTAAATTACTTTATAATATAATTTCTTGGGAATGCAATAATCAAGTTAAAAAAGAAACTACAGTGGTAAAGTTGTTATGAAAATTGTTCTGCAAATGGAAATCTGTACAATACCTACCATGTCCATGATTTGCCAAATAATGCTGAGTTATTCACTGTTAGGTCAACTGTGTTCTAATTCTTGGAAAACTGTCTATATGTAGTTACATACACCTTCATGAAAACATCTGATTATGTAGATTTTATTACTCAGCTGGGCCAGACAGCAAATCCCATTTTCACTTGTCTGCATTTGGAATGAAGGTACTCGCTGCTGTTCCCACCTCTTAAATCTTCATCCTCACCATTCTCCAAAATTTTCAGCCCCCTCTTCACAAAGGGTGTGTGTGTGTGTGTGTGTGTGTGTGTCTGTGTGTGTGTGTCTGTGTTGGTGCTGGGATGTGAACCCACGGCCCTGTCTGCCTCTTGAATGAGGCTCCTCACTGTTCTAATGTCATCGTTCTTTTTGTTTTTCCTTCAATAGCCTCATCACATCTGACTCCAACTTCCAGAAAGCACACAACTCCCAATTTGCCTATACTGCTCCTCCCTACAGAAAAGCATGTTTCAACCACTTACTGAATGGCTTTACACAGGTTTTCTGCAAGCACACCAGACACCCACTTGTCCAGTGCTGACCCTCCGTATTTCCCCAAGACGTTTGTTTTGTCTCCAAATTCCCCAAGTGATAGCACCACCGTTCACTCAGCTGTCAAGGTTGTCCAGTCAAAAATAAACGTCTTTCTCTGTTGCTTCCTCAATAAATTCGACTTCAAAAGTTGTCGCTTTTCTAGCCTGGCATGGTAGTACTTGACTGCTGTCCCACCTACCTGGGAGGCTGAGCAGGAGGATCACAAGTTCAAGGCCAGCCTGGGCAACACAGTGAAACCCCATCTCAAAAATAATAAAATAAAACAAACAAAAAACCCTCCAACACAACAAACAAACAAAAACCTGGTGCTTTTCTCTCCAAATTTTCTCTCAAACTTACTATCTCCCTTATACCTGTACCACATTTTAAGCTTCATCTCTTCTAAACCTACATCACTCTAGTGGCCCAAGCCCCAGGACTGTGAACCTATTTTACTCCATCGTTCACCTTGTTGTTGGGACAAACCTTGCTATAGTCTGGATCTTTAACCTGGTGTTAAAGGCCTGGTCACCACTCTGTGATGCTACTGGGAGTGGTGGGACCTTCAGGATGTGGGGCCTGGCGGAAGTCAGGTCACGGGGGGCATGTACTTTCAAAGGGAATGCTAAGACACTGGCCCTTCCTATCGCTCTGTCCCTGCTTCCTGGGCACCATGTCATAAGCAGCTTCCTCTGCAACATGCTCCCACCACATTGTGCTGTCTTGCCACATGTCCAACGGCAATAAGCCAACTAACCACAGACTGGCACCTCCAAAACCAGGAGCCAAAATAACTCTTTCCTCCTTATGAGCTGATTATCTCAGACATTTTGTTACAGTGATGGAAAACTAATATATCTTCTAAAATATAAGTCTAATCGTGTTACTTAAAATTTGTCAATAGCCCTTCGCTGCTACTAAGATCGACCCAAACTCCTTGTCAATGCTCATACGGCCCTTTCTGATGCCATCTCTGCCCACACTCCCATGACTTGGCAGTGTACTCTAAACATGGAATTCCAGACAGTTCTCTGGGCACACCTGCTCTTTCGTGCTTGTGTCCAGATTTTCTTCATCTCTGCATTGAGACAGCACAGGTACGCATAACACCTATATCCCAGGCACAGAAGGGGATGGTCTCTTGGCAGCCAAACACACAGCCTCCCCGGCTGCACCGTCTCACCACTGCTCCAACTCTGCCAGCCCCGCAGCTGCAGCAGGACAGCACTCACACACTGCTCATTAGTCACTCACTCAATGTTTCTTTTCATCCTCAGTGCCTCTGCACCCTGTATTCGGCTACTCCACCCTAACAATCTTTATCCTCTTGGTCCACCTGATTCATACTAATTTAAGGGCTAAATTTCAAGAACAAATACACTATGGAAAAAACTCTAACACTATACTTTTCAAAAGAAATGGCTTTAGCTGGGGGCAGTGGCGCACACCTGTAAACCCAGCACTCTGGGAGGTGAGACAAGAGGATTGCAAATTCAAGCCCAGCCTGGGCAATTGTGCAACTTACTGAGACCCTGTATTAAAATAAAAAATAACACAACAGTGCTAGGCATGTAGTTCAGTGTGAAGGCCGTGGGTTCAATCCCTGCTACTCAAGACTTTGGTTCATCTAGGCATTCCCAACAATAAAAAGTAGTTTTTGAATAAAAGATCAAATGCTAGAAAGTCATTTTGTTATTATTTTGTTTTGTGAGACAGGGTGTCACTATGTAGTTCAAGCCGGCCTTGAACCTGCGATCCTCCTGCCTCAGCCTCAAGTGGTGTGATTGCAGATGTACACCACATCACCTAGCCTAGAAAGGCATTTTATAATATAGCAAATAAAAAATTTTCAGACCTTTTACTCAAAATTTTCCTGGCTCTAGAAGTACTGCATAGTGTTGTTGAGACTTTAAATAATAACAGCAGCTAAACCTCTGAGTATTAATAGGGTAGGCTTTAGGTTCCGTTTTCAACAGTAAATACACAGTTACCTTATGTAATCCTCTTAACAATCCCACAATGAAGGTGACATTAGCTCCAAAGTAAAATACTAAAGAAACAAAAAGTTCCATATCATCTCATCACCCACTGGGCCAGGACTATTAGCATATTTTCATCTTACCAAACTTGGTAGTTTTTGGGCTGTTCCTCAATTATTGTAGTGATGTAGTTCATTTCCTCATGGAGATCCTTTTGAAGCGACCGCAAGAGAACTCTCCGGAAATGCCTACAGCAAAACGGCAAACATCCAAAGTCTCAGTGCTCTACATAAACTGTCCAGCAACAACGTCGAATAAAGCTATGTGACAACAGTACAGTTATATAAACTTCTGGTGGTTATTCTGTATAACTAATACTTAAATAAGTGCTTGTGATCGTCCCACTTCATACAACTATCTGATAATTGGAAGAATCAAGCACTGAAGTGAAAATAATGAAAGGCAGCAAATATAAGATGGAAGAAAAGTAAATTTTTGAAACTTAAACAAAAGACAAATAGTCTGAGATAACACTCTGATCACTGGTGTCTGTAATATAAAAATCAAAGACATCACTTTCCCAATATGGTACAGTTTCATTCTGTAAATACATTATTCATATACTAATTCTATTACAAATATTATCAAGGTATTTTATTTTTAAAACCACCACCAGAATGCTACTTATACAATGAAACATGTTGCCAGGTGTGGTGGTGCATTCCTGTAACTCCAGTACTTGTAGGAGGCTGAGGCAGGAAAATCACTACAAATTGAGACCAAGCTGGGTTACACAGTGAGTTCAAGGCCAGCCTGAACTACACAGAGACTCTGTCTCAAAAAATCCTAAATAAGTAAAAACTAATGAAACATGGTTTCTCTTTAAATTACAAATTAAAAAGAAAATAAAATTAAAGCATTTTTAAAAAATTCCCTAAGGACACGGTTAGTTTTGGTCTAGTCTTACTTCAAAAATTTAAAAGTTTCTAACTCACTATATAATGAGACGAGATATACTACAAATTATCTTTTAAAATAAAATGTCAAATAAGAGGGATTATAGTATTTTTCACTTCAATAATTACTGAAAAAATCAGGTTCATAGAACATATAAATATAAACACCTCGTTCACATTGATAATGATTTCAAATCCACTGCTCTTCTCTTTTGGGCAGTAGAGGGATGGAACACAGGGGCTTGTGCATGCTAACTAAGTGCTCGATCACTAAGCTACACCGTGGCCCTGGTATACTGCTTTGCTTTAAAAAAAAAAAAGCAAATGAACTTCTTAGGGTTTGGTTTTTTTTTTTTTTTTTTTTGGTGCTGAGGATCGAACTCAGGGCCTTGTGCTTGTGAGGCAAGCACTCTAACTACTGAGCTAAATCCCCAGCCCCTCTTACGGTATTTTAAAATGGATTCTAAATTCCTTTGTGCTAATAACTGTACATCCAGTTATTTCGAAGAAAGTGCATACTAGAGACATAAAATGATGCGCTATCATACGGAGTATCCCAGTTAAATATAGTAGATATTCTCATTCCCCAGTAAAGCCCCACTAAAATGATAGTAAAGCCCCACTAAAATGATAGTAAAGCCAAAAAGAAGAAATAAATCTGTAAGGGCCAATGGCACAAGGGGATACCACAGTATCTCAGAGATCCTATGAAATGTATAAGCAGACAACTTTTAACTGATTTATTTGGAACACCAGAGTATGTTAAAACTTGCCAGTGCAAGAGGAAATTTTACAAAAGGTTCAGAAATAGGAGCTACTGAGTATTCCCAAAACTGGGAGTCAAGGCGAGGGGTGGAAAATAGAGCAAAGTTTTGGGAAAGAGTGCTGGGAAGCTAAGCTCTCCCCCTCACCCTGAGCATAGAGCTGATTATCTCCTGCTCAGGGCAGGACATAACATGACTTTATTTTCTAGAAAAGTCTGAGGCAGAGATACCAGCACAGTGGAAGACAAGGTGTAGCAAAGGATGGAAATAAAGTAAAAATGTTGATACACAAAGCTAGAAAAAAGAAATAAAGCATTTTCTATTTGAAATAATCAAACAAGATAAAAACTGCAAAAAAATAAAATAGTCGATATACTAAATAGTGAAACCCATAATCCCCCTGCCTGACCCCCAGAATTGTGGCAGCCAAACACACACCCATTCCCGCAATAAATAAGATGGCTGCTCTTTGGAGAAACACACTGCACAGACGAAAGACTTAAAATAGTTGTATGTTGTTATGGTTTGTGTCTAAATGTTGCCTCAAAGCCTCATGTGGTCATACCTGGGGCTGGATCTAGAGCGTGTAATTACTAAATTAGTCCACTGATGGGTTTAACATAGTCCTGCTGGGATTGAGGATATAATACTAGGATTAAGAGTATTAGGATTAAGGGTGGGAGTGCTACCCACCCTAAAGGCAGGTAGCCCGGATAAGATATAAAATATAGGAAGAAGCTGGTTAGCTCCACTTTGCTTGCATCCCTTGCTTACCTTGCTGACTTCTGCCTGTCTGCCATGCCACCCTGCCTCAGACAGACCCAGATGACTGTGGACTGAAACCTCTACAAGCTGTGAGCCAAATAAACCTTTCTTCCTCTAATTTTGGGTGTCAGGTATTTTGTCTCAGCAATGAGAGAAAAGTAACTAAGACATATGTGAACATTTTCCAACACAACAGTCATAAAGCCACTCAATCTCTTCACAGTGAAGCCTTATAGCTGATATACCCTGCCAGACACAGGGCTTCCAATCAGGTTTTTTCCTCTCTCCATTTTAAGTATGAAAAGAAGCCAGGTGTAGTGATACACCCCTGTAATCCTAGCATTTGGGAGGCTGAGGCAGGAAGATCATTTCAAATTCACAACCAGCCTGAACAATACAGTAAATTCAAGGCCAACCTGACCTACATCATGAGTCCTTGTCTCAAAACAGAATACAAAAGAAAAAAAAGAAAGCCAAGAATCATCAATATTTGAGAAAAATATGAAAGAGACAACAGGACACAAAAACAAAAGATACCACATCTATTGCAAAAAAACAAGATGCTATTTTAAAAAGAATAATCAGAAAACAGACAAAACAAAACAAAACAAAACAAAACAAAAGGTCTTGGAAATAAACATAAGTCCAGAAAAGATCTGAACCTCCCCAACGCAAGCAAACAGGCCTACACGGGACGCACGGTGACCCTCCCCTCCCCAGAAGTGAGCAAAAGGCTCAGTCGAGGAGCAAGCAGGAGGAAGCACACCTGCCATGTGAGCCACAGGCCGAAAGGAAGGTGAGCCCCCACATGAAGGGGACGCCATCTACCACTCCAAGCTGCAGGCACAGTTTGCTGCCTTTTGGCATGAGGCAGCAGAGGCAAGGACTAACCAAACCACCTGGTCCTGTAGGAGCACAACTACTAGGGGGAGAAGGTGCACCAGACTCCATGACTGCCAACATTTAAGTCAGAGTTCATTTCAACCCCCTCACTGCAGCCTCCATTCAGCAGAGACCAGGCGGCTGACTGCACTGCCCATGGCCAACAGGAACGAGGACATGCCTTGGCTCGGACATTAATCAGTCTGTGACAAACAGGGGCCGCAGGTATGGGGAGGACACCTCAAAAACTCACAGGCCTGAAAACTGGGTGAAGAAAATTATGGCTGGCTGGACCCTAACACTGCAGATCTTGGAAAGAAACCACTCATTCAAAAATGCAGGAATGTTTTGACTTGTTTTTTTTAAATTTTTCTATTTTTAATTTTTTTTATCTTTCCTTCATCAGGTATTTTTAGTGTTTCTTTTTATTCTTATTTTCTTTTCTCTTCTCCCCTTTCCGTTTTTTCCTCTTCTTTCTTATCTTTATTTCCTGTATTTCGCTCTATTTATCTTCTATATTCTCTTATTCTTTCTTTCCTGCAACTGCTTTTTTTTTTTTAATAAGAGAAGATGATTTATTTGAGGTGAAGAAAAAGGAGGAAGAGAGGGAGATGATAGCTAAGCTACTCAACGATTAGGGTGCATTCGAAAGCAAATACTACCCTGTGACTGCTGTAACGTTAATTTTTTACTCCTCAACAGGACACCCAACTGCATTTTTCCCTTCTCCTTCTTACATCCCATTGATTAATTTCTCAAATTCTGCTTTCCTCTTTTGGTCCCTCTACCTTTACTAGTATAACTACTAAGCTTTATGACTCTCTAGACAGCACTGTGCTGCTGTTCACTAAATATTTACTGTAGGTCAAACTTGATTTGTCTTAGTGTTCATACTATAATTATACATCTCTTTTCTATGTTATGGGTTATACATTACTGGTCCTTAGGGTTTGTCAATACTCAGTTTGTATCTGACACTATAATTGATGCTAATTTTATTACTATAAACAAGGGTGACACAGCTCTTAGAAGACACTAAGACAACTACTCTAGGCTTAACTGGAATTACAGAGAAAAATCAGAAGACTGCACAAATGGCATAAAAAACCTGCTTTACTGAAATAATAGCAGAAAAACCTTCCAAACAGGTAAAAGAATTTAACATACAGAGAAGTGAGGTATACAGAACCCCAAATAGCCACCATCAGAAAAGAACCTCTCCACAATACATCACAGTAAAAATCCCAAAAGTCCAACAGAAGAACAGAATCTTAAAAGCAGTTAGAGAAAAATAATGAATCACTTACAAAAGGAAACTCAAGAAAATTACATCAGACTTCTCGACACAAACCTTAAAGGCCAGAAGAGCTTGGGGTAAAGTGTTTTAAGCCCCAAAAGAAAATAATTTCCAACTCAGGCTGATATATCCTGCAAAACTATCTTTCAAAATTGATGGAGAAATAAGGTATTTTCATGGTAAAGAGCACCCAGAGAAATTTATCACCACCAAACCAGCACTCCAAAAATTCTGAAAGATCTCCTAGAAAGAGACAATGGCACTAACAATGGCAAAATGTCTAAGAATAAATACACCAGGTAGGGTGAGTGGTTAAGTAGAAGTGGAAAACAGGGAATTAGCAACAGGAAAATAAGGCAAGGAAAGGAATAAGTATCAATGTGAATGGTCTCAATTCTCCAATGAAAAGACACAGACTGTCAGAATGAACCAAGAACAATGTAAATGGTCTCAATTTGCTGACTGAAAGAAACATTGGCAGAATGGATCAAGAAACAAGATCCAACAATATGTTTTGTACGAGAAACACATTTAAATCAAAAAGAAACCCAGGTACTAAAAATCAGAAGATGGAAAACAATATTCCATGCAATGAGAACCTGAATAAAAGCAGATGCAGCTATCCTGAGTCAGACAAAGTGGACTGCAAGCCAAAACTGATCAAAACAGGCAAAAAAGGTCACTAACACACTGGTGAAGGGAACAATCCAACAGGAAGAGATAACAATTATCAACATGTATGCACCAAACAACAGCATGTCCAACTTCGTAAAATAGTACTACTGGACATAAAAGACCAGATAAACACAAAACACAATTATAGTGGGGGATCTCAATACCCCACTATCACAAACAGATGAACTAGACAAAAAAAATATCAATGCAGAAATATCAAAGGTGATTAAAACCTCTGAACAAATGGATTGAATAAGTATCTAGAGTATTTCCCCCAAGAACAATAGAATACACATTCTCAGTAGCACATAGAACTTTCTACATAATACACCACACACTAGCCAATAAAGCCAGCTTAAATAAATGTAAATGAATTGAAATTACACCAAGAGTATTTTGAGATCATAGTGCAATGAAACTAGAAATCGACGACAAAAGAAAACACAAAAATTATGCAAATACTTGGAAACTAAACAATACATGCTTAAATAAACAAAGGGTTAGAGAAGGAATCAAGGAAGAAATAAGACAGTATCTAGAACTAAACAATAATGCCAGTACAACATATGAGAACTTATGAGACACAATGAAAGCAGTAGGAAGAGGGAAGTTGATAGTTGTGAATGCCTACATCACAAAAACAAAGCAAGCTCAAATAAATAAGCTAAAAATGTTACTCAATGTCCTAGCAAAAGAACAATCCAAACTCAAAGCTACTATAAAGGAGGAAGTTATAAAGATCAAAGCAGAACTCAATGAAATTGAGGCAAAAATAAAATACAAAGAATCAGTGAATTGAAGAGTTGGTTCTTTGAAAGAATAAGTAAAACCGTAGCCAATCTAAACAAAAAAAGGGAGATGAGACCCAAGTCAAAGCAATTAGAAGTGAAAAAGCTGAAATCACACAGACACTGTTAAAATCAAAAATATTATTAATAACTGCTTTGCAAACCTATATGCCAATAAATTATAGAATTCAGAAGAAATGGATAGATTCCTAGATAAACATGAATAACCAAAACTGAACCAAAAACATTTAAAAGCCCTGAATAATCCATTTACAGGCACTGAAATTGAAGCAGTAATAAAAAACATATCAAATAAGAAAAGCCCAGGTCCAGACTGAGTCACTGCTGAATTCTACAAAAACTTCAGGGAAGATCTAACACCGATATTCCTCAAGTTCTTTAATGAAAATGAAAGGGAAAGGGTACTCCCAAAGTCATTCCTGGAAGCTTGCATTACCGTGATCCCTGAACCAGAGAAGGATGCAACCAAAAAAGAGAACCACAGATCATTCTCTTTAATGACCATAATGCAAAAATCCTCAACACCATACTGACAAGCAGAATGCAATGAATCATCAAAAAGCTCATACATCATGACCAAGTAGGCTTCATCCCAGGGATCCAAGGATGGTTCAAAATATGTAAATCAATAAATGTACTTCATCACATAAACAGAAGCAAGGACAAAAATCCAATGATTTTCAGTGAAGAAAATAGGTATTGAGGGAACTTATCTCAATCTGATAAAAGCCATTTATAACACTGCCAACATTGCATTAAATGGGGAAAACTGAAACTTTTCCATCTAAAATCAGGAACAAGACAAGGATGTCCACTATCACTGCTCCTGTTCAACATAATATACAAAACAAATGCAAGAGCAATTAGCCAAGCAAAAGAAATAAAAGGGATGTGTATAGGAAAAAAAGAAATCAAATTATCATTATTTGCAGATGACATGATCCTATACATAGAAGACCAAAAAAAATCCATGAAAAGACTCTTAGAACTAATAACCAAATTCAGTATTGTAGCAGGATACACAATGAACACATGAAAATCAACAGTATTGTTTCTTTAGACCAGTGATGGCGAAACTACGGCACATGTGCTGCAGTGGGCTGAAAGCTCTAAAAGGTTCATTAGCACTGCTATAGACCAATAATGAACCAACTGAGAAAGAAATTAGGAAAAAAATAACATTCCCAGTAGCACCAAGATAATAACTACAGTACTCTGAAAAAGGAAAATGAAGGCAACATCAGAAAATGAAAGATAACCCCTGTTCTTGGATGGGTGGAACCAATACAGTCAAAATGGCCATACTTCCAAAATTGATACACAGATTTAATGCAATCCCAATCAAAATACCAACAACATTCTTGACAGAACTGGAGAAAACAACACTAAAATTCATATGAGACTAGAAGAGACCCAGAATAGCAAAAGCCAACCTGGATAACAAAAGCAAGTGATCACAAGATCATCACAGTCCCAGACTTGAAATTATTTACATAGCTATGGTGATTAAATCAGCATGGTAGTACAACAAAAACAGACATGAGGCTTGGTGGAACAGAACAGAGGATGGAGAAACAACCCCAAACATATTCAACTATTTGATCTTTGACAAAGGGGCCAAAAACATACACTGCAGGAAAGATAGCCTCTTTAATAAATAGTGTTGGGAAAGTTGGCTATCCATATAGCAGAAGATTGAACACAGACCCACATCTCTATGTACTAAACTAAAATAAAAAACTGATCAAAGAACTAAATGTTAAAACATAAAATAGGCAAAACTCTTGAAGACATTAAGTGTAGGCAAGGACGTTCTGAACAGAATCCTGGTTGTACAGGAAACAGTAGCAAGAATCAACAAATGGGATCATATCAAATTAAAACAGTCTGCACAGCAAAAGAAACAACCAACACAGTGAAGAAAAAAACCTATAGAGTGGGAAAAAATTTTGCCAGCTATTTCTCAGAAGACTAATATCTAGAATACATAGAACTCAAAAGAATTAGATCCCCCCTAAAACAAAATGCACAATCAAAAAATGGGCAACTGAAATGAACAGATGCTTCAAAGAAGTAGAAATAGCCACAAAATAAATGAAGAAATGCTCAACATTGCTGGCCATTGGAGAAATGCAAATTAAAACAACACGGAGGTACTATCTTACTCCACAAAGAACAGCCATTATCACGAAACCAAGTAACAAATGCTGTTGAGGCTGAGGAGAAGAACAAACCCTTCTACATTGTTGGTTAGAGTGTAAATTAGTACAACCACTATGGATGTCAGTGTGGAGATTCCTCACAAAACTAAAATTGGAAATTCCATGTAACCCAGCTATTCCCCTTCAAGTTATCTTCCCAAAAGAGTTAAAGACATCACATTACAGTGATACATGCATACCCATGTTTATAGCAGCACAATTCATGATAGCTAAATCTTGGAAGCAGCCCAAATATCTATCAACAGATGAACTGATAAATAAAATATGGTATTTACACACAATGGAATGCTACTCTTCCATAAAGATGAACTTGAGTCATTTGTGGGAAAAATGGATGCAACTTGAGAGCATAATGTTAAGTGAAATAGATCAGACACACAAGTTTAAATAATTCATGGTTTCTCTTTTTATATGAGAAACTGAAATTATAAATAAAGAGCAAAATAATAGATAATAGACCTTTCTCAAATGGGAAGGGAATCATGAATTTAAGGGAGTGAGGACAGTGCAGAGGAAAGGGGGATTAAGATGTATTATGTACATGTACCAATGCCACACAAGAAATGTAAACATTATATACTGCAAATATGTACTAATTAGAAAAGAGAGAAAAAAATTTTAAAAGTAAAATCCCTCTTTGGATGAAGTTCAAAAGAAAAACTTAAGATTACAATCCAGGAGGTAAAGCATGCAACTAAAAGGCATTCCAGAAAGAAAATACAGAGGAAAAGGCGAAAAAAAAACCATCAAAAGAACACAGAAAAATTCCTAGGACCTAAAGAAAAAGGTTTAAATAAAGACTGGGAATCTTCATTTGAACAACAAAAGCTGAAGGAAATGAAAAAATAGTTGTAAAATTCTAAAGGAAAATCATTTACAATGTTAGAATTCTATTTGTATAGTTGAAAGGAGACTAAAGACTTTTACATGCATAAATCTCAAATACTGTCTGCATATCCTTTTATAAATTTTTTTCTACTCAAGGATGTGTTGTGTAAAATGATAAAGTAAATCAAGAATGAGACAAGGCCGGGTGTGTGGTGCACGCCTGTCATCCCAGCACTATGGGAGCTGAAGCAGGAGAATTACCATGAGTTTGAGGCCAGCCTGAACTACACAGTGAGACCCTGTCACAAAAAACCAAAATAAAAAAACACCCCTGAACAAACAAACAAACAAAAAAAAGAAAGAAAGATGTGAGATCTAGGAAACAGGGTAACACGTGGGAGTGCTGAAAAACAAATATGCGGCACTCACTGAAGAAAAGAATAGAAAGATCACCTGTCAAGTTCAATAGCAACAAAACATTCACATCTGTAAGTGCGGGAGGCAAATTACTTATTGGTACAAAGAAAACTAAATCAAACAAAAAAGACAATCTTTTAAAGGGAGTGTAATTATACTATAAACGTGGAAGAGCATGAACCATAAAGTGATTAATTATAAATGGATGGAGGGAAGTACAGAGTGAATTCTGTATCATTTATAGAAGGAACTAATGTCTAAAATGAAAAAGAAATTAAATAAAGCATATTGTCTAGTATACACCTAGAATTCCAGATAAAAACAAACAGCTAAGAGCTGCTGGTCGCTGGGGAAGGAGACTAGTGGGAGGAAGGAATGGGAGGGGTTCTTATTTTTTCGTTCAACTTCTGACTTTTAAACCCACACATAAATTATTACTCTGGTAAAAATTACATTCAGTTAAAGAAAAGTCATTCAGGCTAAACATGAAAAAGCAAGCAGGAAGCATCGGCGTCGCATCACTCACCACACCGTATAGTTGGCCGCGTTTAACTCGATGGCATCCCGCGTGAGCCTGAAGGCCCGCTCGCTCCTTTCATCGCGCTGCAGAACAGCTCGGAAATAATCATAAACGTCTCTGACTGCAGACAGAGCACACAGCTGCATCAGGATCACCGTTCTGACTTAAAATCAGCACTATAATCTGAAATGGCGATACACTCATGTGGAAATGTGTTTTACTTGCTTGCACGTGTATCACTGGCACCAATAAACAAACAGAATCCAGCGTGACCGCAGCCCTAAATCACAGCCACAGGAGCAGGGCGCACAGGTCACAGCTCACCTGCATGTGGGCAGGGCGATGCCTGGCTGCGAACCTCCCAAAGGTCTTATGTAAATCCAAGAGTGAATCTATCCAAATGTATTCACTTTGCTATTTTTCTCACTTTGTATTTATTTTGATTGTATTTTCAACAGAAAAAAATCTACGCAATGAGTTGGGCATGTTGGCGCAGCCCTGTAATTCCAGCACTGAGAAGCTGAGGCAGGAGGATCGCCAAGAGGTCGCAACCAGCCTAGGCTACATAGTGAGTTTCAGGGCAGCCTGGAATATAGAGCCAGACCGTATCAATCAATCAATCAATCATCAATAAAAATTAAAAAGCTGAATTGCAGAAAACTCAACAGTACAAAAAGGTTCATGGCAAATTTCCATTCTACTAAATTCCATGTTCTCCCCAAAAACAACCACTTTTAATTGATTTTAGTGTATCCTTCAACTATGGGCTATGCACATGAGTACAGGCTAATTCCATCCTTCAGTTTCTACACAAATGAAATCTGTCATATTCAATGCTTGCTTCTTGCCTTTTTCACACACACATTTTTAAAGAGTATAAATAAGTAAAAAATTCTACAGAAAATTGCTTAGTAGCATCTACTAAAAACTATAATTCATGTATACATTGATTCAAGAATTCTAGTTCCAGAAAGTTTTCTTACCCAATATAAATGCTAAGCATCAAAGACATTTACTGGAGCATTTGGTTACATAAAAAAAGAAAACTGAGGAGGGACTCTTGGGAAGCTCTGATCTACTGCCAGGTAGGACAGCAGGGTGTTACCAAGGACTCACCACTGGCAACCGACAGCTGGCCTGCTATGACAGCATCCTTGACCTGCGGTGGGCGGTGCTACCTCTGAGTAGCTAAGGTGAGAACTGAATTAAATTGTAAGGCACCTAGTAGGTGTCCATAGAGAACCAGAGAATTTCTTGGTATGGAAAACTCAGACATCTGGTGTCAGAAGTGTAAGATGACTGAAAAATATAGTGGATGTTTATTTTAAAAACTAACTACAGTAAAAGCCACATTGTCATTAATTCCCTCACTTCAAACACTTATTCCAGCATTCTTGCCACTTTCTAAAGCAATTCTGGAAATCCTCTTTCATGACTGTCTTTAGTTGTGCTGTCATGGCTGTTTCAATGTCCTGAACCAATTTAAAATGATTATCTTTCATGGTCATTTTGACTTTGAGGAAGAGCCAGATCTGGTGAGTAAGGGAGATAAGGACATAACATGTTTTTATGAGACTGTCTTTCCACTGGATGAGACTACAACCCCCAAAGTCAAAGTGCCAGACAAGATCACTAACAATCTCAGCTCTTTACAAATTATGAGAGTATGGTGGTACACTGTTGTAATCCAGCAGTATGGAAGGCTGAGGCAGTAGGATCTCAAGTTCAAGCCCAGCATGGGAAACTTAGCAAGACCCTGTCTCAAAATAAAAAATAAAGGAAAGGGATGAGGATGTAGCTCAGTGTGAAGGCCCTGGGTTCAATACGCAGTACTGCAATACAAACTCTGAGACATGCGAAAATCACCTTTTAAACACCACCTTTAAAAAGTTGCCTATAACTTACTCTAGGGCAAAATTTAGAAACAGCATAAATATCAAACAACTAGACTATTAAGTAATTACTAAATCCCAAGTTTCCAAATTTTAAGTTTATAATAAAATTACAACATGTTAACACTACATAAAATGCTTATGTACATGTTCTTATATAAGTAAACTCAATTCAATGTAAACAGTAAAACAAAACTTAAGCATATCAGCCAGAAACAGCCAAGTAACCACTCACTAAACAGAACTTTATACATTAGCTTTTTTCTACAGAATTCCTTTTTTTTGTTTTTTTGCAACAGGGTCTTGCTATGGAGTACTGGCTAGCCTTGAACACACTACCTAGTCTAGACAGGCTTTAAACTTGCAGTGATTCTCCTGCCTCAGCCTCCTGAATGCTGGGATTACAGGTGTGCACCACTAAACCTGGTTTCTATAGAATTCCTTTTATATTAAATATTCTTTTAAGCTTACATAGTGCTGCATGCCTATAATCTCAGCACTCAGGAGGCTGAAGCAGAAGGATTACCATGAGTTTGAGACCAGCTTGGGCTACATAGTGAGACCCTGTCTCAAAAAAAAAAAAAACAAAAAAAACACCAAATTTAAAAAACACAGTGAATACTCCTGCCGAGCGCCATCCAATGGAAAGGCAGGCTTGTAAAAACAATATGCTGTCTTCATCTACCTATTCACCAGATCTGGCACCGTGTGATTTCTGACTCTTGCCCAAAGTCAAAATGACCATGAAAGGTAAATGTTTAGAATAAATTCAGGACATGAAGGCAGTCATAACAGCACAACTAAAGATACTGCCTCAGAAAGTGGCGAGAAAGATGGGATAAATGTGCATGAAGCAAAGGGAATTCATGGCAGTGTGTCTTCTACTGTAACAAATTTTTTTAAAAAAAATTAAACATTCACTATATTTTTTGATCACACCTCTCAAAGTATGAAAGTTTTGCATATTTATGTAATTATAAGTTCTGACATTTTTCTTAATAAATTCTGTTTTATGTCTAACAATACCTTCTTCATTCCAAGAATGAAAGATCACTCACTCTCTTGTATTTGCATACAGTTAATACACAGTTTAAGAAATTTAATTCATCTGTAATATATTCTCATGCTCATTAAGATATAAGGTAGGGCCAGGCGTGGTGGTACATACCTGTAATCCCAGCACTCTGAGAAGCTGAGGCAGGACTGAGGATCTGAGCCCCGCCTGGGAAACTTAGGGGCTTAGGGAGACCCTGTCTCAATATAAAAATTTTAAAAAGGACTGGGGATATAGCTCAGTGTGAAGGCCCTAGGTTCGATCCTCAGTACCACATAACCAACTATACCAAACTATTAATTTGATTAATCTTTTGCATAAAAGTACAAAATGTCCTTTTATATCACATAATTAAATTCTCATATACACTGGTGATTTACTTTTAGTCCTCATTAACCTTTATTCCTATACTAGTTCTACACAGCACTAAAGTTAGTATAGCATTTTCATATTTCACAAGGAAAACCCCACACACACTAATATCCCCCCGCTTGGTTCAACCCCACTCTACCACCGAGCTGCACCCCAGTCCTTTTTATCTTCCATTTTGAAACATGACTGGCTTATTCTTCCTTCTGCAAACATTTATTGTCATTTTCTCTAATAATCAGCAAATAAAGAAAAAGAGAGAGAAAGAAAAGGCTTCTTTGTAAAAAAGGAATGATCCTGGATAACAGCTTTAAATGAAACAAAAATACACAGACACCCAATTACACAGCCAGCATTCCATTATCCATTTAATCTTTCCTAGAACAATGAACAACATCTACATGATCTTCAATTTATAAAACATTTTCACATTCATCAGGAAAGAATATTTTATGAAAGAAAATAATCCACTCATTTTAGTATCAGGAAATACATTCAAACTGCCTACTACTTCACTGCTAAAATGTATTTTTAAATGCTGCTGCTTCAGTGACCAAAGTTATTCTCTACAAAACAGTAATTCATTTGTTGTATCTCATATGCAGATTAAATAGCAAATGAAAAGCACAATCACATAGTAGTTATTGCATTATAATGTAATATTACATTATTCTCTAGTTATTACATTATAACGTAACTTTAATAATCAGCAAAAAAAGAAAAAGAGAGAGAGAAAGAAAGGGCTTTGCTTAGAATATCTCCACTCTTTAGATAAAGTAAAACTTTTAATCATAATAAATCTTAATCTTTGGAGCCTTTGAGACCTTCTTCATTTAAACACATTGGGGAGACAGGCGTAGTGGTGTGCACCTGTAAATCTCAACACTCAGGAGGCAGAAGCAGGAGGATCGCTGAGAGTTCAAGGCCAGCGTGAGCTAAATAGTGAGTTCAAGGCCAGCCTGAACTACGTAGCGACACCCTGTCTCAAAAGACAAAACAAACTAACAAAAAACACACTGGGGGCCTGAGGTTCAAAACATCGGTGACTTGTCTTCGGTGACTTGTCTGCAACATGGGGCAAAGCCAAGGAAGGGCAGTGGTCTTCTGAACCTAACCCAGGGATCATCTTCTTTCCACTTGACATAGAAGTTCTTTTGTTAGTAAGACAGTGAGTGCGAGAGAGAGCGAGACACAGAGAGAGAGGGAGGCAGACAGACACAGACAAACGGACAAAGATAGGGTCTCCAGGTTGGCCTTGAACGAGCTGGTAGCCCAAGCTGGCCTCAGATTCCCAGAGTGCCAGGATTACAGGCATCTGCCACCTCAAGATGTAAGGAGTTTGTTTTATTTGTTTCAAAACAAGAGTCTCACTATGTAGGCCGGGCTGGCCTTGAACTTGCAGCAATCGTCTTGCCTCAGTCTCCTGAGTGCTGGAATTACAGGCATGTGCTACCACTGTGCCTGGTTGAAATGGGAGTTTTTATGAGGCCCTGAAGAGGTCATACAAATTAGCTGAATTGTTTAAGCACAGAAAAGCACAGGCTACTATATCTCCCCTCCAGGAGCACTGCCTAGTAGGGTACCTGTAGAGAAGGGCACATCCAGAGGAAACTATCACTTGGAATGAGTTAGGACAGGACTCACCCACCCCACCTCCAACCAATTATAAATCAGCACGAATTCTCTACTTTGAATGGAGCTGGCTTCTCTTAGGATTTCCATACTTGAAGGCAAGTCAGTATTTTCATTATAAAAATTAAAGTTTTTCCAAATTTATGCAAACTTACACACCATAATACATGGTGCCATTTGCATGTACTGACAATGTAAAGAACACACAGATGCAGTATTAAGTCACAACTGCATAGAGTTAACTGTAGGACATAATGTACGTGTCACTGTAATATCCTAGCCACTCCTGTTGCTATTGAAGTGAGTGTGGTTTTTTCTGTTGTTGTTGTTATTGTTTTTTTAATTTGGGTTATTAGGTTCTTCTACTTGGCATATCTTTATTCCTCTGAATTCATGTTCCCCTCCCCCTGACCCCTCTTCTTGTTCCCGTGGACCCTTTCCCTATTGGATGGGTTCTGTCCCCTTGTCTCTTTGTGTCCATCTTCTATCATTTTCTTTGTTTGTACTTTGCCTTACTCAAAGGAGGGATATCATATGGTATTCAAGGTTGCGTATCTGGTTTATTTCACTCAAAATTATGTTTTCTGGATTCATCCATTTTCCTGTAAATGACTCTAATTTGTCCTTCTTTATAGCTCAGTAGTATTCCATTATATATAGACACCACATTTCGTTTATCCAGTTGTCTGTTGATGGGTATACAGGCTGCTTCCAGAATTTAGCTATTACAAATTGTGCTGTATGATCACTGGTACACAAGTATCGCTACAGTATGATGACTTTAGCTCTTTGGGGGAGATACCTAGCAGGGGGATAGCTGGGTCGTATGGAATTTCTACTTTTAGTCCTTTGAGAGATCTCCATACTGATTGCCATAATAGTTGTTATTAGTCTGCACTCCCACCAACAATGTAGGAGAGTTCCTTTTTCGCCACAGCCATGCCAGCATTTTATTATTGTTTGATTTCCTAATGACTGCCATTCCTTCCAGAGTAAGACGGAATCTTAATGTTGTTTTAACTCGCATTGCATTAATGGCTAGAGATGCTGAACATTTTTTCATATATTTGCTGGCCATCTGTATTTCTTCCTCTGTGAAGTATCTATTCATTTCTCTAGTCTATTTCCTGACCGGGTCTTTAATTTTAGGTGGTTTGATTTTTTCAAATTCTTCAGGCAAACATTTTTTTCCCATTCACAAGTCAGTATCTTAACTCCAGATTCAGTGGGGCAGCCTGAGAGCAGGAAGAAGACTGGGAGAAGTCTGCAGACCGGGAGAATCTGAACTGATAAACCAGCCAGAGGTGTGGTAGTACCTTCCGGTGGTTCCAGAACTCTGGAAGGCTGAGACAGGATTGCAAATTTGAGCCCAGCCCAGACAAATTAGAGACCCTGTCTCAAAATTTAAAAATTTTAAAAAAAAATAATTTTTTTAAAGGGTTGGGGATGTGTAGCTCAGTGTGAAGGCCCTGGATTCAATCCCCAGTACTGAAAAAGAAAAAAGAAAAGGAAAGGGAAGGACGGAACCAGGCTAGGGACTTTGCAAACAAAGGTTATTTGGGCATCACCAGCATGGAAATGAGATCTGCTTCGGCAATATTAATAGAATTGTTATCATTTCCTAAATAAACTTTGATTTCTCTATTCCTTCCTATATTGTGAGCTTTCTTATTCATGAAAAAAAGAAAGCTTGAAAAACCATAAAATGAATTTGTCATAAGTAATTGAGACCCTTATTAGATGAAAATCTATCTTGCTACATAGTTGTGAATTTCAACTCTGCTACTAAGTTTGACTTATAGGTCTTTTCCTAATAAAAATAAACTTACATTTTTCACTATAGATGATCTGCACCACTGGATTGGGACCATCATTCTGTGGCACTGGATCTATATCAGCCCACTCTGCTCTGTCCCTGAAAAATGCACATTTTTTTTCAGTGATTATGTTCGAATACATTAGAAGAAAAAAACACTAGTGCTTTTAAAAACAGCAATAATCATACTTATATTAATACTAGTAACTTACAGAAATCTTAAGGTTGTCATCGGATTCTTCACAACTAAGTTTTGCCACTTCGCTTTACTTACTAAACTTTTAAAGTAATATTAAAATAAAACAGTCTTTGGATTAAAAAAAAAAAAGCTTATAAAAAAAGAAGTAGGGAGACAGATCTTCCTCAAGGAGGATGGGGATTAAGAGATGGAGGGAAGAGGCAGGAGGGGAGGGAAAGGAAATTGAAAAAAAGAAACTGTGATGTGTTATGTACTTGTACCAAACTCCAGACAAGGATGTAAACATTATGCACTACACACCTACTAATAAACTAAAATTTTTTAAAATAAATAAAAATTTGAAAAGTCCGCAAGTCAACAGTTTAATTTTAGGTTTTATGAGTAGCAAAACCTATTTCTGCAGCAAGTATATAGCAGTTTTAACTTAGAAATCAATCTTACTCATTGGTCTTATTAGACTCTTTGTAGTCTGTTAGCATTTTAAAAACTCTGAATAATTTATTAGAAATTGATACTTTTAAATGAAATTAAATGCCATATTTTACTGCATACTAGAGAGATGGCCCAGGTGGTCATTTATACAGCAGGCTCTAAGGCAGTGATGGTGAACCTTTCTGAGCTTTCAATGAAAACAAACAGACTGTTGCAGCAGACATGCCATAGATTTGCCACCACAGCTCTAAGAGCTGAGGAGGCAGCTCAGTGGTATAGTACTTGTTTAGTACCACAAAAAAGGTGAGAGCAGATTCTGGAACCTGACAAAGGCCTAAGTCAGAATATTAGCTCAACCACTTACACGCTGTGTGACCGTCAGAAAGTTACATAACCTCTCTGGGCCTCAGTTTCTTCTTTTAAAACAAGCACAGCATATCAAAAGCACCCCATGAACACTACTCATTATTAATACTAAAATAACAGAATACTGGCAACAAGAGATGCTTCTGGGCAATGTGAATTGCCCAGTGTGAACAAGTTTTAGCTACCCTTTTACTTATACAAGGGGTGATCAAAATACACTGTGAATGTTTGTTATGCACTTGTAAGTGGAGCTTTCAGGAAGTAACTAGATCATGGGTGTGTGATACTCCTCACTGGATTAGTCCACTACATTTTTCACTATACACGATCTGCACCACTGGTTTGGTGTGATGGGTGTGATGTTGGGAAGTGAAGCCTAGTGGAAGCGGTAGGTCGCCGTGGGCATGGCCTAGAAGGGTATATGTACCTCCCCTGTTTCCTGTCTGCCATGCTGTGACCTCTTTCTCCTCTGCCATGCCACTCTGCCTTGGAACCAGCTGACTGTGGGCTGAAACCTCCACAAACTGTGAGCCAAAATAAAAATTTCCTCCAATAAATTGTGGGTGTCAGATCTTTTGTCCAAGCAACAAGAAGATAACTAAGACAACGTTTAAATTTTTAAAAAATTTATTACTGTACAAAACATACTGCCATTGATCTCCCTCAAATTACTTCCTTTCACTTTAAACACATTCATCCCATTGTTCATGCCACTCTCTGAAACCATCCCAGAGTCCTCTTTCTGGGGGGTCTTTCTGAGGTACTGAAAGGAATGGCAAGCTCCTAAAAACACTCCAGAGTATCCTCATCCACCTTATCCACCAGATCTGGCACTGTGAGACTTCAAGCTCTTCCCCAAAATCAAAATGATCACAAAAGACAAGCATTTTACATTGATTCAGGACATCAAGACAACCAGTGGCAGCCGCATCAACGCAACTACAGACATTCAGAAAGAGGACTTCCAGAACTGCTTCAAAAAAAAAGTGGCAAGAACAGCAGGGTAAGTGTGTTTGAATGGAGAGCATTCTGATGGGGGCTACCACCAATGTGTCTTTTACTGTAATTGTTTTTAATGTAAAGCATTCACCTTATTTTTTTCTTGTTTTGCAATCTGACATATCTTTACTGGTCGCCATGTTTTTCTATCACACTGCGTATTTTTTTCCTTTCACCTACTCTTTACATCTGTATACTGATCAGTTATTGACGGCAAATACATGTGCCATACAATCTTAAAATTGTGTTCATTATACAAAAGAAATACACGGAATCAAAAACTTGAGATGTGAAAACTAGAGTCTGAAGAAGTGGCATGGAAAGGTGACTGCCATTTAGTCACTGGGAAATCAGACACAGTCATGTGAAGAAAGTAAGTATTTCACAATGCAAAGGGTTATGGGGCCCTCAAAACGAATTTAAATCAGTAAAACAGTAACTCCAACAACAATAAACCCCCTGGATTGTGACTTTCACTCATTCATAAAATCAAAGCAAATAAGCCATCTAATGGGGTTTAAGTAGAACTACACAACAAAAGACTTCTGGATTGTCTCGTCTGCTCACAAGGAACTAGGGAATCCTATAACTATCTGAAAGCAAAGCGCAGACAGCAACGGGACTGCTGCTGGCAAAGTAGGGGAAAGAGGCAAGAAAGTTTCAGCAGGGCCTTCACATCACTTGTACTGCTGACGAGGCTGTGTAGGGTTGCGTAATTGACCTTAGGCAGCAAACCTCTTCATGCTATTCATGCTTACAGACTAACTCGGTGCCTGGCCGACTGAGGCGCCAAATTAAATGGAAATGTCTCAGTGTTAAGATCTTACTTTAGTTCTGTTATTCCAGCAGAACTACGGAAAGCTCTTCCACCTCGTTTTTTAAAAGAGCCCTTATTTTTAAAATTCTTCTTCGTAACCAAAACTGCACCCCAACGCTCCTGCGCTTAGCACAGTTACTATCTAGGTAGCGTCTGGACCACGGAAGAGAGCGGGAAGTTTGTTAAGGGAGTGGAGCCCCACCCCCGGGCCGCCGCAGAGGGCCGTCCGGCGCTCCGTACCTCCCCGCAGCGCGCGGGAAGCCGCAGGGACGCCCGGTGCCAAACTCGGCCGCCCCTCCCCGCAGAGCGGGGCACGGAGGCCGCCGCCCGCCGCCGTGCAGCCCCCGCCCGCGGGCTCCCCGCGCCTGCCGCGCCGGCCTCGGCATTACCTGTACAGGACGTAGGTGGGCGAGTCCAGGCTCAGGAACCCGTCGTCCGCAGGGGACGCCATGGCTTCCCCGACCTCAGCTGCCATCGCCTCCGCCTGTGGCTCCTGAGCCGGTGGTGGGTGCGGCTGCGGAGGGGGCTGCTCCGGCTGACCGGGCTCGCCACCCTGCGCAGGCTCCCCGACCCCCTCGGTAGCCGCCATCTCTCCTCGGCCGCAGAGGAGGTAGCACGAAGGCCCCGCCCCCACGGCCTCGCCCGCGCTCCTACCACGCCCCCCACGATCGGCTTCCGGTTTCCTGGCGGTAGTACCATAGAGTCGCGGGCCAGAAGGGCCCAGTGGGAGGAGCTGTGCCACGGCCGGGGCTCCGCGTTTCCTGTGTGTCTTCAGGGCGGTGGGTGCTCCCTGGCGGAAATGCGCCTGCGAAGGTGGCCAGCGTGGTGGGCTGTGCTGCGGAGGCGCGAGGGTGCTTCAGGGAGTCTCAGAAGCTGTGGGCTCACGCGTCCACCTCAGAGGAAATGGCCTAAGACAGTCACAAGGCATTTATGCGCCTGCATTTTTTTTCTGTGCTAAAATTTTATAAGCCAAATTTCATTACAATATAGGAGAAATGTAACTCCCAACCTGCTGGATGTCAGAGGTGCAGAGTTCATGTCCCCCGACATAGAAGAACGAATTCCAAAGGACAATGGCGGTTAAGAGAAGGAAAGCTTTATTGAGAGAGAGCTCATGAGAGACAAAAGTACTGAAAGTGGGTTGCCATTTTTGTCAGAGATAATTTGTACAGCAAAGTACAAATAATTAAGGTACATCAAACTACAACCAACCAGTAAGATTGCAAGTATAGCTACTTAGCTAATACTGATCCAGTAGGAAAGTGGAGCACAGAGCAAGGGTACATGGCTCACTTCACTAACATGGTCTTAGGAGTTCTGCAATGGGACTATTTTTGGGAAGAGATAGGCCCAGGTGTTCTGGTCACCCACCTAGGTGTCTGATGCATACCTGGATGTCACAGGCTGGGTGGTACTAATTATAGTATACAGTAAGTCCCTGACTTACAAACATTCAAGTTATGAACTTTCACAGATACAAACGGACCTCATGTTTACTGTATTCATACATTTGAACAGATTGTGGCAATATCTCACATGTCTCTTACCATTTTAAAGTAGCCGTAAAAGTAAACATAGTTTATTTACACTTGGTCTGTACTGTGCCACCAATTTTGTTTTTCTTTTTGGTTTTGGTTTTTGTTTTTTTGAGACAAGGTCTCACTCTGTAATTCAGGCTGGCCTTGAATTCACCATGTAGTCCAGGGTGGCCTCAAGCTCACAGCAATCCTCCTGCCTTTGCCTCCTAAATGCTGGGATTACAGGTGTCGACCACCATGCCTCGCTGTACCACCATTTTAGGGTAACTGTAAAAGTAAAAATAATTTATTAACAGTATTCGTGTGTGTATATGTTTAGTTTTTTATGCTTTACTTTTATGAATGAATCTGACTTATGAATGTTCTCCTGGAACAGAACTCAGTTTGTAAGTCAGGGGCTTACTGTAGCCTCAAATTCTACTTCTTCCTTCGGTATGTAAGTCTGGCTGTTGTGACTTTATTTTGAGGCCTTCTTCAGATGCACGTCCAGCCACAATTCTGATATCTTTATTTTTCACTGACTTCCTTGAGAGCCCAGTCCCTTTCTGACTGTATATTAATTTCTATCAAACTTAGCTACCTATAATATCCCCCACCAAAGAGATATCCCTAACTGTGGTTAGGGGAGAATGGGCAGGTTCAATCTAGCTACTTTGGGCTGAGAAGGGACAGTTTATAAGAGACTGTGGTCAGGGACCTTCTCCAGAGAGCTAATCTAAGGGCCTGCAGATAGATGTCATGTTGAGCTGTAGCAGTTATGAACTCCCTTTAGAAGGTCCAACTAGTGGATCCTGGTAAAAGGAGTCTGGCACATTTATTGTTGGTTCCATCTGCATGATCACTTGGGAGTTTTGCAGCCTCTAGGTGAGAGTAAATAACAGTTTAAAGCATGTACAATCAAAGAATAAGGACTAGAATGGAAAGGAAGATTGTGGAAAGAGCCAGAACCAGACACTGCTCTTAAGGAACTGGAAAATAGTGATTGTAACTAGCTGGCTCCTGGACTTGTCTGTCAATATAGAGTTTATCTATAACTCTGATATTTCTTTGTCAGAAGTCCCCTTGCCCTTCTACTTGTTCCTGCGGCTGCCCCAGGATCTTCAATAACTTTACTACATACCACAAGGTGTACACTTGGCAATTCTTTCTTTGTTGTACACAAGATCCTGAACTATTTTTGGGCCATTGTAACACTTTCAGAGGTAGTTTCCAGGTTCCTTCTTCCTGAACAAAGAACTGGCCAAGACAGTCACAAAAAGTAGCAAGATTTTACTTTTTTTAAAGGTAGGAAAAGAACGAAGCTCTTCAGAGCAACTTCAGGTGAAGTAAAAGTAGGAAAAGAAGGAGGAAAACTGGGGTGTCTATAGCATGAGAGTAGGTCACTATGCGAGAGAAAACACAATGGCAAAAACTCGATGTGGACTGTTCTTTTTGTATCACCCACTCCTCCGGCTAACATCAGGTCTAGGCTAGCCTATGGAAAACTGCTTGAGTTCTGGTGAGAAGTCCACACCAGTGACTTTGGGAACTGTTCTGCTCATGTGTACTGCTGGGATTTTGTAATTAACAAGTCATACTTAATTTCCCAGCTAGCCTTAGTCATGCCCCTACTTCCTGCCTCACTACCTCAGAATCAGATATTATTTTGTACTTTTGTGTCTGATTTATTTCCCTTGGATACTGTCTTCCAATTTCATTTATGTGCAGCATGTATCAGAATTTTCTTCTTTTTTTTTTAATTTTTTTTTTCTTCAGTATTGAGACCTGAACCCAGACAATCCCTTTTATTTTTTATTTTGAGACAGGGTCTCGCTAAATTTTCCAGGCTGGCCTCAAACTTGAAGTTATTCTACCTCAGTGTCCCAAGTAGCTGGTATTACTTGTGTATGTCACCCAGTGAAAATTCAAGGGCCTGAATTTCCTTCTTTTCCAAGGCTGAATAACAAAGTGTGTATGTATATAATACATTTTGTTTATCCAGTCATTCACTGAGGGATGCTTAGGTTGTTTCAACCTGTGAGTTATTGTCAATAGTGCTGCTATGAACACTGGTATATAAACATCTATTTGAGGCTAGGCTTTCACTTTTTTGGGATATGTACCTGGAAGTGGAATTGCTAGGTCACCTGGAAACTATGTTTAATTGTGAGATGTCGTCATTCTGTTTTCCACAGTGGCTGTACAAAATTCCAGTTTGTTCATACATTCACCAATGCTTATTTTCTGTTTGTTTTATAGTAGCCATCCTAATTGTTCTGAGGACGCATCTCATTGTGGTTTTGATTTGTATTTCTCCAATGATTAACAACCGCACAATTTTATGTGTGTATTGGCTATTTGTGGGACTTGGATATAAGTGGTAATTGGTGGAAGGTTTTGAGTATAAGAAGGGCATGTAACGAATTTTTAAAGGACTATGAAAAATCAATCCAAAAGCTGCAAAATGATGCAAAGAAGAACATTATAAGAGTGATTGCAGTGAATGATAAAGCAGAAGACATTGTTCACAGAAGTAATGGCAGATAACTTCCCAAGCATGAGAAAATAATTTGAAATACAGATAAGCAAGGCATATAGAACCCAATTAGGCATAATGAAAATACATCTATCCTGAGACACATAATAATCAATATTCCAGAAATTCAATACAAGAACAGAATGTTGAAAATTGTTAGAAAAAAGAAACAAACCACCTACAAAGGAAAACCCATTAGAATCACAGCAGACTTCTCAACACAAACCCGAAGTCAAGGAGAGCCTGGAGCAAAGTATTTCAAGCACTAAAACAATCCTCAACCCAGACTGATGTACACAGCCAAACTATCTTGCAAATTCAAATATGAAATAAGATACTTCCACGACAAAGAACAACTAAAGAAATTCATGACTACCAAATCATTTCTACAGAATACGTTGAAGGATATCCTAGAAAGGGAAAAAGGAGACTATAATTCCAAGGACATTAATAAAAATAATCCACCAGGCAAGGCAAATAGTTGAACAGAGGGGAAAAAATGGAACCAACATCAGAAAAAGACTATGACAAAGGTAAGTTAATACATAACAGTTATAACCATCAATGTAAATGGTCTCCAATCCAAAGGAACAGACTGGCAGAATAGATCAAGAAACAGGATCCATCAATATGCTACATACAAGAAACACATTTAACACAAAAAGAAATTCATAGACTGAAAGTCAAAGGATGGAAAATAATACTTCATGTAACAGGAACCCAGAAAAAAGCAGGAGTAGTTATCCTAATTGCAGACAAAGTGAACTTCAAGCCAAGACTTGTCAAGAGAGACAAAGAATGTCACTACATACTTGTTAATGGAAGAATGCCAAAAGGAAGAGATAACAACCATTAATATTTATACACCAAATACCAGTGCATCTAACTACATAAAACAAATATTAAGGGACATGAAAAAATCAAATGAACACTAAACACTTATAATGGGAGACCTCAACACCCCACTGTCACAAATAGACAGATCAACTAGACTAAAAACAAAGAAAATCAGGACTGAACCAAATCTGTAAACAAATGGACTCAGTAGATGTCTACAGAGTATTCCATCTCACAACAGCAGAACACACACTCTTCTCAGCTGTACGAGGGACGTTTTTCCAAAATAGGCCATATACTAGCTCATAAAGCATATTTAAGTAAATGCAAAGGAATTGAAAGTATCATGCATATTACCAGACCATGCATATTATCAGACCATATAGTGCAATGAAATTGGAAATGTATGACAAAAAAAAAACCTACATAAACACATGGAAATTAAATAACATCTTCCTGAACAACAGCTGGGTCACAGATGAAACTGCAGAAGAAACTAGGCAGTATATACAATTAAATGCTAATGCCAATACAACATACTGGAACTTATGGGACACAATAAAAGGAGTACTATGAGGGACATTCATAGCTTTGAACCTCAGACTTCTAGAAAAAGAAGAACAAATCAAACCCAAAGCTCTTATGAGAGAGGAAATTATAAAGGTCAGAGCTGAAATTAGGCAATTGAGATTAAGAAAATAATACAAAGAATCAATAAATCAAAGAGTTGGTTCTTTGAAAGATTAAATAAAATTGTCAACCCCTACCCAATCTTATCCAAAAAAGGAAAGAAGAGACACAAATTCATGCAATTAGAAATGAAAAGGATGAAGTCACAACTGACTCTGCAGAAATCCAAAAGATCATCAGTACCTACTTCAAGAACCGGTACTCAATCAAGCTGGAAAACACTGAAGAAATGGACAGATTCTTAGATACATATGAATTACCAAAGCTGAATAAAGAAGAAATAAAAATATGAAATACCCCAATATCAGCCATTGAAATTGAAGAGGTAATTAAAAACCTACCAACAAAGAAAAATCCAGGTCCTGATGGAGTCACAGCTGAATTCTACAAGAAATTTAGAGAAGATGTAATACCACTACTCCTCAAACTCTTTAAAGAAATTGAAAGGGAAACAATACTCCCACAATCCTTCCTGGAAGCAAGCATCACTCTGATACTAAAACCAGAAAAGGATTCAACCAAACAGGAGAACTACAAGCCAATTTCCCTAATAAACATACTTGCAAAAATTCTCAACAAGATGCTGGCAAACAGAATGCAACAAATTATCAAGAAGATTATACACTATGACCAAGAAGGACTCATCTCAGGGATGCAGGGATGGTTCAACATATGCAAATCAATAAATATAATACACCATATCAAGAGAGTCAAGGACAAAAATCACTCATCTCAATAGATGCAGAAAAAGCATTTGACGAAATCCAACACCAATTCATAAATTTTAAAAAAGACCCTATAGAAATTAGGAATAACGGTCTACATCTCAATCTGATAAAAGCCATCTATGACAAACCAACGGCCAACATTATACTAAGTGGTCAAAAACTAAAAGCTTTCACCCCAAAATCTAGAACAAGATGAGGACATCCACTATCACCACTCTTATTCAACATAGTTCTGGAAACATTAGCTGGAGCAATTAGAAAAGAGAAAGAAATAAAAGGAATAAAGATAGGTAAGGCAGAAGTTAAATTATCATTATCTCTTGATGAAATGATACTCTACATAGAAGACCCTAAAAACTCCACCAAAAGACTTCTAGATTTAATAACTAAGTTCAATCTCATACCTGGATACAAGGTTGATGCTCAAAAATCAATAGCATTTCTATATACATATAACAAATTCACTGAGAAAGAAATTAGGGAAGCTACACCATTCACAAGTACATGCAAAAAATGAAATATTTAGGAATAAATCTAAAAAAGCAAGTAAAAGATCTTTTCATTGAAAACTATAGTACTCTAAAAAGGGAAATTGGAAGGGATTTCAGACAATGAAAAGATATTCCGTGTTCTTGGGTACGAAGAACCAACATAGTGAAAATGGCCATACTTCCTAAATTACTATACAGATTTAATCCAATTCCAATCAAAATATCAATAACATACTTCACAGAGTTAGAAAAAACAACCAAGAAATTCATCTGGAACCAGAAGAGACCAAGAATAGCAAACACAATCCTGGGCAACAGGAATAAGGCAAGGAGCATCACAATTCCCAACTTGAAGTTATACTATAAAGCTACTGTAATAAAAACAGCATGGTACTGGCCCAAAGACAGACCCAAGGACCAATGGAACAGCCTAGAAGATTCAGAAACAACTCCAAACACATTCAAATACCTCATCTTCGACAAAGAAACCAAAAAACTCTCACTGGAAGAAAGATATCCTCTTTAATGAATGGTGCTGGAAAAACTGGCCAAAAACTAAAACTAGATACATGTCTCTCACCATGTACTAAGCTAAAATCAAAGTGGATCAAAGATCTAAACATTAAAACAGAAACACTAAATCTACTGGAGAACAGAATAGGAAGAACTCTTGAAGACAAAGGTGTAGGAAAAAAAATTTATGAACAGAACCCAGACTGCATGGGAAACAATACAAAGAATCAGTGTTTGGGACCACATCCTATTAAAAGGCATTTGCCAGGCAAAATAAATCACCAATAGAGTGGGGCGAAAACCCACCGAGTGGCAAAAAAATTTTGCCAGCTGTCCCTCAGACAAAGGTCTAACACCTAGAATATATAAAGAACTCAAAAAAATCAACCCCCCACCAAAATTTAAAGACCCTATTCAAAAATGGGCATATGAAATGAATAAACATTTCTCAGACAAAGAAATAAAAATAGCAAATAAATATATGAAAAAATGTTCAACATCATTGGTTATTCGACAGATGCAAATCAAAACAATGCTAAGATTCCATCTCACTCTAGAAAGAATAGCTATTATCAAGAAATCAACCAATAACAAATGCTGGTGGGGCCCTGGGGAAAATGGAACCCTCCTCCACTGTTGGTGGGAATGTAGACTGGTCCAACTACTGTGGAAATCAGTGTGGAGATTCCTCAGAAAACTACAACTTGAGGTTCCATTTGACCCACCTATTCCTCTGCTTGGTATCTTCCCAGATACAACCATGTTCATAGCAACACAGTTTGTAATAGCTGAGTCTTGGAAACAACCCAAATGCCCCAAAACTAATGAATGACTAAA
This sequence comes from Hystrix cristata, assembly GCA_004026905.1. Classification (NCBI taxonomy): domain Eukaryota; kingdom Metazoa; phylum Chordata; class Mammalia; order Rodentia; family Hystricidae; genus Hystrix; species Hystrix cristata. The sequence continues at coordinate 78,964 of PVJO010007267.1, forward strand.
GAAGATGTGGTTTTTCTACATAATGGAGTACTACTTTGCCATAAAAAGGATAAACTAGAGACATATTTAGGTAAATTGATGCACCTTGAGAATATACTCTTAAGTGAAATAAGTCAGACACTCATGAGTACACATTGAACTGTTTCACTGATATGAGAAACCCTAAGTGTAAATAAGGACAAAGAGGTATAATAGATATTATGTAAAAAAAAAAAGATAGTATTCAAAAGGTAGGAGAACTAGAAAGGGAGAAGGGGAAAAGAAGGAAGGGAAAATGAAAAAAAAGGAAAAAGGGAAAAAATGGAAAAATGTAAATAAACCTGCTGCGAATAGGGAAGGGTGGGGAAACGGAAGGGAGGGGTGCGGAAGAGGGGGAAAAACCAAGATATATCATGTACAGGTACAAAATAATCATGTTGAATATGATCATTATGTATACAATGTACCAATACACCTTCTTGGTAAAAAGAAATAAAAATAAAAAACAAAGCTTTAGCTATTAAAATTGTGCTGCTATAAACATGGGTATACATATATTGCTGTGGTATGATGCTTTTAATCTTCTGGGAAGATAGCAAGAAGGGGAATAGCTGGTTCAAATGGAACCTCTAATTTTAGTTTTTTGAAGAATCTCCACAGTGGTTGCACCAGTTTAAACTCCCACCAACAGTGGAGGTGTGTTCCTTTTCCCTACAGCCCCACTAGCATTTGTTAATGGCTGATTTCCCAATAATAGCCATTCTTTCTGGAGTGAGATGGAATCTCAGTGTTGGTTTAATTTGCATCTCTCAAATGACCAGTGATGTTGAACATTTTTTCATATATTGATTTGCCATTTGTATTCTTCATCTGAGAAGTGTCTATTCATTTCAGATGCCAATTTTTGGATTGCGTCTTGAAATTTGGGGGTCTGATTCTTTTGAGTTCTTTGTGTATTCTAGATGTTAGACCTTTGAGAACAGCTGGCAAAGATTTTTTCCTTACTCTGTGGGTTGTCGCCCCACTCTGTTGGTCATTTCTTTTGCTATGCAAAGTTTTTGAATAAGATGCAATCCCATGGGTTGGGGATTTAGCTCAAGTGGTTGAGTGCTTGCTTACAAGTGCAGGACCCTGAGTTCAATCTCCAGCGCACACACACACACACACACACACACACAAAGATGAGATCCCAGTTGTTGATTCTTTGTAGTATTTCCCATGCAGTATGAGTATTGTTGCTAAAGTCTTGGTCTACACCTATCTTCAAGCATTCTACCTATTCTATCTTCCAGTAAATTTCATGTTTCTGTTTTAATATTTAGATCTCTTATCAATTTCAATTTTAATTTAGTTCATGGTTATAGACGTAGGTCTTATTTTAGTCTTCAGCATGTGGAAAGCCAGTTTTTCCAGCACCACTTATGAAGGAGACTGTCTTTTTTCCAGTGAGGATGTTTGGCCCCTTTGTCAGACCTGTTTCATTAATCCTTAGGTATGTTTTTTTTTCTTTTAATCATAGTAGCTTTGTAGTATAATTTCAAGTCAGGGACTGTGATGCCACCTGCCTTGTCCCTCTTGCCCAGAATTGTTTTTGCTATTCTTGGTCTCTTCTGGTTCCAAGTGAGTTTTAGGATTGTTTTTCTCTAAGTGTGTGAAGTATGCTATTGGTATTTTGATTGGTATTGCATTAAATCTGTACAGTAATTTTGGAAGTATGGCCATTGGTTCTTCCTCACCAAGAGCAAGGGATATATTTCCATTTTCTGATAGCCTCTTAGGTTTCCTTTTTAAGAGTTCTGTAGTTTTCAATACAATGTTCTTTTACTTCCTTTGTTACATTGATTCTAAGTACTTCATTTTTTTCAATGCTATTGTGAAAGGTGTGATTTCCTAATTTCTCTTTCAGTGAGTTTGTATGCGACTAGGAATGCTATTGATTTTTGAGTGTTGACTTTGTATCCAGCTACATGACTGAATTTGGTTATTAAATCTAGAAGTCTTTTGGTGGAGTTTTTGGGGTCTTCTATTTAGAGTATCATATCAGTCACAAAAAATGATAATTTAACTTCCTCCTGTTCTATCTTTATTCCTTTTATTGCTTTCTCTGGTCTAACTGTTGTGGCTAATGTTTCCAGAACTATATTGAGGAGGAGTGGTGATAGCAGAATGCTTGTCTTGTTCCTGATTTTAGAGTGAAAGCTTACAGTTTTTGACCATTTAGTATCATGTTGGTTTATCATAGGTGGCTTTTATAAGATTGAGATAAAGACCATCTATTCCAATATCCTGTAGGATTTTTATCATGAATGAATGTGGGCTTTGTCAAATGCTTTTTGGGCATGTATTGAGATGATCATGTGATTTTTGTTCTTGGCTCTGTTTATATGGTGTATTACATTTATTGATTTGCATATGTTGAACCATCCTTGCATCCTTAGGATGAATCGTACCTGGTGTATAATCTCCTTGATGATTTGCTACATTGTTTGCCAGTATCTTATTAAGGACTCTTCATCTATGCTCATTAGGGAAATTGGCATTTACTTCTCTTTTTTGGTTGGATCCTGCTCTGGTTTTGGCATCAGGATAATGCTTGCTTCCAGGGTTGAGTTTGGTAGTATTGCTTCCCTTTCAGTTTCATTAAAGAGTTTGAGTAGTAGTAGTACTGGATCCTCTCTAAACTCCTTATAGAGTTCAGCTGTGAGTTCACCAGGAACTTTTCTTTGGGAGGTTTCTAATTCTATCTTCAATTTCATTGACTGATATTGGGTTATTTAGAATTTTTGTATCTTCTTGATTCAGCTTTGGTAATTCGTATGTATCTAGGAATTTGTGCATTTATTCTGTGTTTTTCATCTTCTTTGAGTATAGGTTCTTGAAGTAGGTACTGATCATCTTTGGGATTTCTACAGGATCTCTTGTGATTTTACCCTTTTCATTCTTACTTGCATGGATTTATGTCTTTTCTTTCCTTTTTTGGATAAGATTGGCTAGGAGTTTGTCCATTTTTACCAACTGTTTGATTTCCTGATTCTTTGTATTGTTTTCTTTGTCTCAATTGAATTAATTTCTCCTCTGATTTTTATACTTTCCTCCCTTGTATGAGCTTTGGGTTTCAGTTTTTTTTTTTCCCCTAAAAGTTTGAGGTTCAACATTAGGTTGTTCTTTTGAGCTAACTCTGTATTCCTAATGTGGGAATTCGACAGTGTAAATTTCCTCATAGCACTGCTTTCATTCACTCCCATATGTTCTCTTATGTTATATTGGCATTATCATTTAATTGGAGAAATTGTCTAATTTCTTCTTTAATTTCATCTGTGACCCATTGGTTCTTCAGAAAGGCATTATTGAAGACAGCTCCAGACTCCATCGTGGGCAGGAGGCTTGAGCTTGCAGGTCAGGCCTCTTCTGGTAGGGATTTGCGCTTGCTTGGCCCGCGCACCGGCAGGGTGAACGTCAAATAGGGTGGGAAACACCTTGCACTGAAAACATTGTTACCTCTCTCCCTCAGTGTCTTTTTTTTTTTTCCTTTTCCCATTTCTCTTCTGATATAAGCTATCACTATCTGGTAAAGCCAACAATACTCACACCACTAAGGAAAATTTTAGAGACATAAACTATAAGGAGACGTGGGTGGGCTACCAAAGATCCCCCAGATTGCTGCAGTCTGACAACTGCCCCCAGACTTCATGCTTGGAGGCCAGAATCAACATAGTACCTTGCACTGACCACTGCAGGTGCGGTAGGGCTAACGAGCACAGAATCAGGTTTCGGCCTGTGCCCCCCACAGAGTGGTGGCCATCAGAGAAATCCCACTGTATATGTATGTATACATAATATATGTATATATTGGTTTTGTTTCTCCTTATTTTCTCTTTCTCTTATTCATCCTGATACCTGTCCAATACATTCTCTTGTCTACATATTCTTTCTTGTTTTTGTTGTTTCGATTTTTACTTTTATTGACTCCTGCTTGGCTCATATCTTTCCTCCCTTAAGCAAATGCTGTTTTTCCTTTTCTTCTTGTTTTCTCTCTCCTTTTCCTTTTTCATATGAGTAAATATTGTATAGAATTTACATGGTTTGACCCACTATTATCACCTTTCACTGTAAACTATCTACTCAAGTTT
>PVJO010007268.1:0-83082 GCA_004026905.1 Hystrix cristata
CTGAAATGAATAAACATTTCTCAGATGAAGAAATAAAAATAGCAAATAAATATATGAAAAAATGTTCAACATCATTGGTCATTCGAGAGATGCAGATCAAAACAACACTAAGATACCATCTCACTCCAGAAAGAATAGCTATTATCAAGAAATCAACCAATAACAAGTGCTGGCGGGGCTGCGGGGAAAAAGGAACCCTTCTCCACTGTTGGTGGGAATGCAGACTGGTCCAACCACTGTGGAAATCAGTGTGGAGATTCCTTAGAAAACTAGAACTAGAGGTTCCATTTGACCCGGCTATTCCTCTGCTTGGTATCTTCCCAGAAGAATTAAAATCATATCACAGTGATATATGCACAACCATGCTCATAGCAGCACAATTTGTAATAGCTAAGTCTTGGAAACAACCTAAATGCCCAACAACTAATGAGTGACTAAAGAAGATGTGGTTTTTCTACACAATGGAGCACTACATCACCATAAAAAAGGATAAACTAGAGTCATTTGTATGTAAATGGATGTTCCTTGAGAACATACTATTAAGTGAAATAAATCAGACACTTATCAGTACACATCGAATTGTTTCTCTGATATGAGAAACCATAGTGTAAATAAGGACAAAGGGGTATAATAGATATTATGTTTTAAAAAAAAGAGATAGTATTCAAAAGAGAGGAGAACTAGATAGGGAAAAGAAGGATAAAGAAGAAGGTTAAAAGAAAAGTAAGATGAAAGGGAAAAAATGGAAAAGTGTGAATAAACTTATTGCAAATAGGGAGGGGTGGGTGAATGGAAGGGTGGGGAGGGGAGGAAGGGGGAAAACCAAGATACATCAGGTACAGGTACAAAATAACCATGTTGATTATGATCATTATGTATACAATGTACCAATACATGTTCTTGGTAAAAAGAAAAAAAAATAAAACTGGGGCTCTTGTTCTTTCTTATACTTGTGTGTTTACCACTCAAGGGATTTTCTTACAGTGAGTTATAAAGATGGCCCAGGACATTGAACATACAGCTGATGAGGTAAAGAAGATCTAAACAGAGTTGGAATTCCGAATACCTTTCTTCTTTGTTCTATAACTGCACAGGAGAAATATACTTTAAATTATGTAAGCATCTTCCATGAAATATCGAATAGGTTAAAATTTAGTTATTTTCAGCTATGGAGTGTGTTTTAATTTCCCACAATATGAGCTGCTAGAATGAATGCACAATTAAGAAAACAAATGTCAGATAAATGTAGCTGTGAGTTGTCAAGTGCTGTGCCACCAATTTACTTAATTTATCCACTCAGAGAAAAAGGCAGGTGCTCTTCAACTTATGATGGGTTTATGTTCCAGTAAACCCATCATAAATGGAAACTATCTCATCAGAAATTCATTTATATGCCTAATCTTCTGCCAGCTCCAGCTTAGCGACACAGTACACTATAGAGCAGCGGTAACAAAACTATGGCACGTGTGTTGTTTTAAAAAGACAAAAGATATTAATGCATGAGTTGTTTTTTTTCTAAACTAAAACTTCAGTATTTGGGTTTAATTGCAGTGCTGGCATTTTGTGATAAGTAAGTGGGTTTTGGGTTGCAGTTTGGGCACTGGATCTAAAAGTTTTGCCATCACTGCTTTAGCACATTGGTGGTTTCCTCTTGTGATCAGCTGGCTTGTGGGAGGGGGTAGCTGCTCGCTGCTATCCAGCATCATGAAAGGATCATACTGAAATACCACCAGCTTTGGAGGAAACCAAAATTCAAACTTCCAAGTAAGGTTTCTACTGAATGGTATCACTTTCGCACCATTATAAAGTTGAAAAATTCTAGGTCAAAAACCATCGTAAGTTGGGGACTGTCCATGCTAACTGTGAACAATATTTGCTCAATTACTATAATTACTCATGAAAGCTTTGTGTGGGTGCTAAGTATTTGCTGCTAAGACTTCTGCCAAGGGTGCCAAGGGAGCTACAGTCAGCGGTGCTCATTGGTATAGTCTCCACAAAAGCCATGTAACTTCGTAAGAGGGAGGGGGTGAGTAATTGTACACAGACCATATCTAGAGACATGCAATATCGGAGGGCACCTATACCAAGCACTTACAACTCTGACATTTCTCCGAAGCCCTCTCATCCCCAGGAACCAGACTATAAATAGATGGGAAGAGAGAATGGCTAACTATGTCTCCTTCCAAATCAGGAGGTTCCAAAAACTCAGTGGGCCTGAGTTGGGATGAATTACAACACTAGGCCACAACAATTTCGATACACATATTGATTAAGTGTTCTGAAGTACTAAATGGACACATTTTCATGCTAAATGTGACAGAAGGGCTTTTTATTATGTAATAATATTTATGAAAACAGGGGGCCAATCTAAAAGTTTATTCAGGGGTAAGGAAAAATTATTCAGCAAATTAAAAAGGAATTGTGAAATAACTGAAGTTGTTTTCTGTTTACATCCTAAGTTTTATTTGTTTGTCAGAAGAGAGACAAAACTCTAAGCCACAGCCATGGGATGGTGTTTAGTGAACAACACTTAAATTCTAGACTGGGGCAGAGTAGAAATATTGAAAAAACTTTAGACTTTATTAGCAAAATGCATAGTTAGAAATATGTAATAATTATGTTTAACTGGATGTATTAATAGGTAGCAAATCTATTGTTCTTCCTTCACTGCTGGTCAGAATTATTCTATCTCTTTTGTCTTAGGTGGTATTTCTGGAAGACTCAATCATTTTTTCAATCATTTTCTGATATCTGGAAAATCGTATTTGGGGATATAAGTACAGTTTGGTCATAGATTATGTGCTTAGCATGTAGAAGGCCCTGAATGTGGATGCCCTGTATGTACATAGAAAAGTCAATATAAATCAAAAGTTCACTCTGTAATAAATTCAAAGCATTTTCCCACATCTCAGGGCTACCTCAGGTTCAGAAGCATGGTACAGAAGGGGTCTTGTTATACCTTTTTTGTTAGTTTTTTGTTTTTGTTTTTGAGAGAGGGTCTATGTAGTTCAGGCTGGCCTTAATATTAGGTGTGGCATATGATTTGCCTTGATCAATAAAATGTTAGCAGAAGAAAAGGTGGAAGCTTTACGATCCATTGTCCAAGCCTATAATACTAGCTACCTAGAAGGCTAAGACAGGAGAATCACAAGTTCAAATCCAGCCTAGACATCTCAACAAGATCCTGTCTCCAAATAAAGTTTTTTTTTTAAAGGGCTGAGGATGTAGCTCAGTAGTACAGCACTTGCCTAGCATGCATGAGTGCATGAGACCCTGGGTCCCATCCCCAGCATCACACACACACGCACACACACACACAAAGCAGCCATTGCACAAGTCTTATTCATTTCCCACAGATATGGTCATCATGGAAGCAGGTTAGGTATTAAGATTAAAACCTTAAGGAGATCAATTCCTATTGAACATGTAATGTCATATGAGCAAACTTTTTTTCTTACTATAATAAGACATTCATTTGGGGATTATTTGTCATTACAGAATTATACAGCCTGTCCTAACACTCTATGCATCATACCAACACACATGAAAAAAACAAAGATATAATAATTGTGAACTTGTAGCCCTAAAATATATGCTATTTTTAAAACTATGATTATAAAGGGAAATTGAGAAATCTAAAATCATGAGTGACTTTAGTATACTCATACCTCTACCAGACAAAGAGACAAATAAGAATTTTAAAACTTTGAACAATAAAACTAATAACCTGTATCTGATGGATACATAGAAAACAGAGAATAAACATTCTTTTCAAGTTCACATGAAACATTTATGAAGATTCATCCTGTACTAGGTTGCAAAATAGTCTCAGCTATTTCAAAGAACTGATATGTTATAGATGATGTTTCCTTATCACAATTAAATTTAAATTACAAATCAATAATAATAACAGTTAAATGCAAACAGGTATGTACATGAACAACATATAAATTTTAAAACTTAAAATATACACCTGACTGACTTATGAATCATTTTGAGGCTTACATAATATTTAGAAATAAGCAAAAATGAAAAATACTGCCTATAAAAATCACTAGATGCAATTAAAGAAGTAATTAATATTAATAGCTGGCTGGAGATATATGGGGTTCATTATATTATTTTCTATTAATATTTTATGTTTAGAATAATTTAACAATAACAAATAATTAACAATAACAAGTAATTTTTCACATGAAAACATTGGACCTGGTTATTGCAAAAGTTTCTTGCAAGTAAAAGAAAGTGATTTAATAGCTTATAAAATGGTGGCCAATTTCTCAAAGATCATCTAATGAGCAAACTTTACTTTTCTTAGGTTTTTTTTTTTTTTTTTTTTAGAGTGCTGGGGATCGAACTCAGGGCCTTGTGCTTCCTAGGCAAGTGGTCTACCACTGAGCTAAATTCCCAACCACCACAAACTTTACTTTTCTGAGTCCTCCTTGTGAATAGTCTATTTAACTCTTATCATCTATTGGTACATCAAAAGGTATTAAATATAAAAGTATCACAATGTATCTCTTTCTTTGCTTAATAAACACTAAATATGCTATAGTCTCTTAAATGGATTATCTAAAATAAACAGGGCATTGATTTGAGAACAAAGGGTTAAATAGAATCATTAAATACATTTCTTATCACATGCCCAGCCACAATGTTGTCCTAATACAGGCTCTGTTGTCGCTGCAGGAAGAGAGCCTCTGGCCTTTGTTTCCATTTCCTGTAATTTTGCAGTAACACAGAAATAATTTCACTTCTCCAAGAGGTAAACAAGGGCCCTTAATTTGACTTTACTGGTCTATACCCATTGTGAGGTAGTAAAAAATGTTGGCCAGGACTACCCAGGTTTGATAAACTTGAGATGGATCTACTTATTACACTGCCCAAACCTATAACTTGGATAAACACTCACCATCTATCCTTTTTTCTCATTCATCACTAGTTTATTTTCATCCTTGTCTCCTACCGAAATTTCATCTTGGTGATGGATCAACTAACTTTAGCACTTACTGGCTGTCTCTAGAGATGTGTTTATCTATGTGCAGATCTGCAGCATAAAATCTGAATCGCAGTGTGAATTACAGTTCATTTTCTTAAGAAGTCTGAGAAAAACGGTTGCTGATAAAGAAATGAGAATTTGAAGAGACATTTTGTAAAACAAACCATTGATTTTTAAATGTATTTGCCATTCTGTGTACCTGATTCACTCTGATTAAAACTATGTGTGCAGAGGGATGATGTCAACAAAAGAAGCAGAGAAAACAACTCCAAGTCTGTCTGTCAATAAAAGCAAAAACATTCTGAAAAAAATGGGCAGAATCAATTTTAGAACTTTGAAAACTAACAAAAGCTTGCAACAACCCGGGAGCAGTTATTCAAGAAAAATAGTTGAATCTTTGTAATTAGAGGAAGTCCTGTGGTACTTTAACTAGTCCAGTACTGTCCTGTGCTCCTCAGCTCAGCAGTAGGCTTGACAGTAGCAACCTGCACTCCAAGTACTGGCAGTGAAGGACCAGAATGTATCCTGTTCGCAAAGATTGTTCTTGGTCGGTTTGTCCGGTGGTTGCTTGGAAGCCTGGCTCAAAAGATTTATCTCGCCTAACTCAGAACTCAACCAGCACTTTAGCCACTACCTGAGAGATATGACTCAAAAATATTTACATGTTACCACATGAGACAATGGATAACAGTTGGGAGCAACAATGTGCTAACCAAAATGACTGGGAGGAAAGGCTGGGCATTAGATACCCTCAGCCCTCCATACCGGTGTGTTCTGCATCCACGGATTCAGTCAACTGTGAATTAGAATATATTTGAAAAAACTTGCATCTGTACTGAATATGTACAGCATCTTGTCATTATTTATTCCCTAAATAACACAGTATATAACAAATATTTACATTTTATTAGGTATTATCAATAATCTAAAGATGATTTAAAGTACTTATATGGGAGCCTGGCCTACGTTATATACAAATACTATGCCATTTTATGTAAGGGACTTGAGCATTTAGAAATTTTGGTAACCACAGAGGGTTCGGGAACCAATCTCTCATGGATACCCAAGAACTATTCTATAAGTTGTATGTCAGTGAATAAGCATTTTGAAAAGTTTCAACGTATTCTGGAAATCTAGAAGTCTATGTTCATGTCCAGGGTTGTGTGCATAGTCAGCAAAGCCCAAAGAGGGCCATAAACTCTCTCACTTTGGGCTGGCTTTCAGGCTCTGTGTAAGCAGAAAGTGACTGCAATGGTAAAGTTGTAAAGTGCCAGGTGTGTCGATGGCATGCCTCAGAACACACACTTCTGCAAGAACAGGAACATTCTGAGGTTCCAGGTGTTTAAGGAAGTCTGTGCTCAAGCATTAACTCACAATAAGCTAATGAAACACAGAAAATAGGAGCCACACATGGAAAGAATATAAAATTTATAAAATTAATTTCAGCTAAATCTCCCGCCCTCAAGAACATCACTGAACATTAAAACAACTATGAAAAACAGCAAAAGCAAACTTTAGGGAGAGGGAAGAATCTGAATTTCAGAGTTTCCATATTGTGATATCTAACTTGTCTTGTTTTCAAAAAAAATTGGGGGAGGGCATGCAAAGAAACCTGGATGTATGGCTCATACACAGGAAAAGGGACAATCAATATGAATAGTCTCAAGGAATCCTAGATATTAGACTTACAAGAAAAAAGACTTTAAAGCAGCTATTTTAAATACGTTCAAAAAGCACCTAGGTATGGTGCGACATGACTATACTCCCAGCACTCTGAGAGTCTGAGACAGGAAGAACACAAGTTCAAGCCTGGCCTGGGAACTCAACTACTTAATGAGACCTTGTCTCAAAAGTTGAAAAATAAAAAAGGATTGAGGATACAGTTCAGTATGAAGGCCCTGGATTCAATCCCTGGCAATTCACACACACACACACACACACACACACACACGCGCACACACACACACACAAATATGTTCAAAGAGCTAAAGACAATGATGTAAAAATTCAGGAGAACATCTCATAAAATGGATTAGTAATAAAAAAGAAATTATAAAAAGGAACCAAACAGAAATTCAAAAGTTGAGATCTATAATAACTGAAATGAAAAATTCATTGAAGGGATCCAATTGAAGATCTGTGCAGGCAGAAAAAATAATTGCTGAATTTGAAGATAGATCAACTGAGATTATCCCATCTGAAGATCAGAAAGAAAAATGAGGACAGTCTGAGAGATCTGTAAGACATCATTCAGTATACCAACATACACACAATAGGAGCTCCAGAAGAAGGAAAGGGGAAACGGGCAGAAGAATATTTGAAGAAATGGTGCTCAAAGCTTTCCAAATTTGATGAAAAATATTAGTTTACATATTCAAGAAGATCAACAAAACTTAAGTAGGATTAACTCAAAGAAATCTACACCTAGATACATCATAGTCAAACTATTGAAAGAAAAAGAGCTGATCTTGAAAGTAGAAAGACAAAAGTCAGGAATGAAAGCAAGGACATTATTACTAACCTCACAGAAACAAAAAGGATTATAAGAGTTTCCAAAAAAATTAGGTAACATAATTTTACCTAAAGTTCCTAGAAATGTGAAATCTTCTAAAACTGGTTCAGTAACAGAAAATTTTAATAGACAAAACAAATTAGGAAGTTGAATTAATAATCATAAAATTTCCAAAAAAGAAAAGCTCAGGACTGAATGGCTGTAGTGGTGAACTTACCACATGTCAAAAGGAGACTTAATACTAATCCTTCTTGAACTCTTCGAATGGACATGAAGGAATAATTCCTAATGTACATGATGAAGCTAGTATTACCTTGACACTATACCAAGGAAATCATATAAAAATATAGACTAATATTCTTATTTATATGGTTGTAAAAGTCTTCAACAAAGTACTAGTGAAGTGAATATACAGCGACACATTAAAAGCATTAATACCATTACCAAGTGTGATTTCTCCAGGCATGCCAGGATGGTTCAACAAAAAAATTAACCAATGTAATACATTATATTGGTAGAATGAATGGAAAAATCCATATGATCACTTTAATAGACATAGAAAAAGCATACAGCAAAATTCACTACCCTTCCATGACCAAATAAAAACACTTAGCAAAATAGAAGTAAACAAAAATCCTCAACTTAATAAAAGACATCTATGAGGACCACATACCTTCCATCCTACTTCATATTGGAAGGCTAAAAGCATTTCACCTAAGATCAATAATAAAATCTGGAATAAGGGAAAGATGCCTACTGTTGTTACTTTATTTTAATATTGTACTGGAAATTCTAGCCAGGAAACTAGAAATAAAAGAAAAAACAAAGTGCATCGCAATTGGTAAAGAAGTAAACTATCCCTATTTGCAGATGATCTTATAACTAGAATTTATAAGTAGAAAATCTTAAATAATCAACATTATTAGAATTGTAAAAATTATTAGGGCTAATAAATAACTTCAACACAGTTGCAGAGCACAAAGTCTATACTATATACAAAATCAATTGCGTTACTATATGCAAGTTATGAACAATCCAAAAATGAAATTAAAAGTAATTTAATTTACAAATAGTCTAAAAGAGTAAAGTAGGAATGTATTTAACCAAAATAGTAAAGAACATGTATGCAAACTGAAAATTGCAAAACATTGTTGAGCAAAATTAAGAACACCTAAATAAGTGGAAAGACTTTTGGTGTTCACAGATTATTATGTAGCCCAGGCTGGCCTTGAACTCACGATGATCCTCCTGCCTCAGCCCTCTGCTCCCAGCCCTGGGCTGGGATTACAGTCAGATGCCAGCACACCCAGTTCTTCACCATATAATCTGATGACCCCATGTATGTGTGTGTACATGTTTTTGTGTGTGTGTGTGTGTAACAATGAATGGTGCTAGGACAATTGGATATCCACATGCAAAAGAATGAAATTGGATGCTTACATCAGACCATACACAAAAGTTAATTCAAAATGGGTCAAGAAGGGGGCTGGGGATGTAGCTCAGTGATTAGAGTGCTTGCCTTGTAAGCACAAGGGCCTGAGTTCGATCCCCAGCACCACAAAAAAAAAAAAAAATGGGTCAAGGCAAATGTAGGACTAAAATGATAAAAACCCCTAGAAGGAAACAAATGTATAAATATTTATGACCTTGGATTAAGCAATGGTTACTTAAAAATGACAAGCATCAAGCAACAAAAGAAAAAATATTTTTATCAAAATTTAAAAATTTAGGTATCAAAGTACACTATGAAGTTCTCCCCATCTGACTTCCCCACTACTCCCCCTATTCTCATGAGTAACCACTAGTCTGGTCTCAACTTCTATGAGATCAGATTTTAAGGCTCCACATATGTGTAAATCATGCAGCATTTGTCTTTCTGTGTCTGACATATTTCACTTGACATAATGATCACTAGATCCCTCCATGTTGTTGCAAAGGACAGCATTTTATGTAAGAATAAAAACATTGCATTGTACTTCATCAAAAATTTTAAAAGTAATGTATTATATGCCAATCAAAAAATAAAAATTAGTTAAAAGAATACTATCAAGTAAGTGAAAAGACACCCCATTTAATGGTAGGGACTATTTACAAATCATATGTCTACTAAAGGTCTGGTATCTGGAATATGTGAAAAAAATTCCTACTACTCACCAAGAGATAATAGCTTAAAAATGGGCAAATTATTTTAATAGACATTTCTCCAAAGAAGATATGGCCCATAAACACATTAAGAGGACTTCTGGGAAGATAGCGGAGTGGAGAGAAGGAGAGTAAGAGCCTCTCCAAGATTTGTTGTCCAGACACTGGAATATAGCAATTTAGGGAAGAGAAGAAGGAGGGAAGTGTGTTCTCAGGACCCAGCAGGGAGCTGAAGCAAGAGTTAAAGCCCATGGGGGAAGCAAAAGGAGAGAGCAGCCCAGAAGAAGGAGATGGATGGATGGCACTTTCTCCCAAAGCTCCTGCTTGCGGCTCCAGCTCACATCCCTGCCTTGCAGCCCCCAGGTCACAGCCCCGGGCCATGGCAGCACTTTGTGGCTGGGGTCACAGCAGCAGTGCACAGCCCTGCACGTCCCCGGCACACAGCCCGGCTCACTGCCTCAATTCACAGCCCCAGCTCTTGGTGCGAGTGATGCAGTTTGAGCCTGCAGATGCACGGTGGCTACTGGAGACCCCAGAGACCTCCACAGAAAGACACACAAACAGGGCAGAGCAGTGGATACTGAAGACTACAGTGGCTGGTGAGTTACCTGAGTCATCTGATCTCAGACGGCCCCCAGGAGAGGGTGGCAATCGGCTGATCGCCATCTTGCAAAGGGGCCGAGCTCAGAACTCAGAAAAGCTGCTAGGGGCTTTTGGTGCTGGGGCGAGGTGGGGCAAGGCGGGGTAAGGTGGAGCAGAGTTCAAACTCAAGTTGGAAGGAGGGAAAGGAGCCAAGTTCAAACTGGCAAGGAATCGAGTCCAAGCTGGTGGGAGACACACAGTGTGTCTCCAGCTGAACAAACTGGATTTCAACCCTGCAGCCAATTTAGGGAACAGGTGAAGCTTTGCTATTGAACTCAGCTGGGAACACTCACTACCCTGCTAAAATCTGCTACTGGAATTAATCAACAAGGACCTGGGTCTGTCTACTCTGTCTACCAGTGACAGCAGAGACACACCTGGTAATGGACTTTTTTTTTCTTTTTTTAATATTTTTTTCCCCTCTCTGTTCTTTTTCTTGGTTTTTTTTTTTCCTCTTTACTGTTTTTATAGGAAAGTGACTTTCTAGTTTTTTGTTGTTTTTTTTTTTTTGTTCTGTCCTTGTTTTACTTCTTCCTTCTCTCCTCTCCTTCTGTTTCCTTTACCAGTTCCCCAAAGTTTGCATAATTTCCTCCTGGCTTCCAACCTTACTTCTCATCTCTTTCTCTTCTTCTGGTTCTCTATCCTTTAGTGCAATCTCTTTTGAATTTTCTCCACTGAGAGTAAAATCACCATATTGAGGGCATATTTACTGAATACAAGCTTCTGGTTTATTTGGGATACTGTTATATAACCACAAATCTGATTCATAAGGTATAAGGTGGCAGATCAATAGTTACAACAGTTTGTGATTTTTCTAGACAGTGTCTGATGCTATTACTGTTGCTGATTGTACTACTTTAGTCAAGGTGACAGAATTGTTCTACTCAGTTCTTCCTTGCATGCCAAGACTGAGATTGACAGAGGGTTGCAAATAAAACTATAGGCCACAGTCAAAGAACTAGAGGCTGGCCAAATAGACAGCAACTTCTCAACCCCAATAGATTGAAGAGGCAAGATCCTGCAACAGACTTATAACACAAAAACCAACTACACCTGTAAGACATCTCTGAAGAAGTAGTCACTTCCAAAAGGTTCTCAAAACTAACAAAAAAAGCTACCTGGCACAGGCAATTCATAAGCATCAACCCAGGAACTAAACTAAAGAAGACAAAATAGAAAATGAGAAAACACACAAATAAGATGCAATGCCATATCTCCAGCTTACCAAAAGCAAACCCAGGGGGTAATGAAGTGGAACAATCTGAAAGCTTCCCACCCAGACTCTTGGAAGCAGTAACAGCAGAAGTAACAAAGCAGATGAGTAAAGCTCTAGAAAACACCAAAACAGAAAGGATTTCCATAATGAAAGAAATGATCAGTGACTCTAGAGCAGATACAAATAAAAAAATAGAAGAGCTTAGAAAAATGATGGAAACCATAAATGCCCAACACAGGAAAGAAATGGAATTTATGAAACAGATTCAAACAGATGTCCAAGAGATTAAAAATTGCATTGAAAGTATCGGCAGTAGAATGAAACAATGTGAAGAGAGAATCTGAGATATACAAGACAAGATTGTGATTAATGATCAAGAAAAGAACGAGTTCTTCAAAATGGTAAGGGACCATGAAAAATCAGTACAACAGCTGCTAGATGACACAAAGAAAAATAACATAAGATTGATCGGAGTCAATGAAAGAGCAGGAGATAGCACAAATCACATAAGAAACCTGTTCACAGAAATAACAGCAGAAAACTTCCCAAGTATGGAAAAAGAACTGGACATACAGCTAAGTGAGGCATACAGAAGTCCAATTACCAATGACCAACAAAAATCTACCCCAAGGCATATAATAGTCAAATTTCCAGAAATTCAACACAAGAACAGAATATTGAAAGCTGTTAGAGAAAAGAAACAAATAACCTTTCAAGGAAAGCCCATCAGAATCACAGCAGACTTCTCAACACAAACCCCCAAGTCAAGGAGAGCTTGGAGTGAAGTATTTCAAGCCCTAAAAGACAACAACTTTCAGCCCAGATTGATGTACCCTGCAAAACTGTCTTTCAAAATTGATGGAGAAGTAAGATACTTCCATGACAAAGAACACCTAAAGAGATTCATGACCACCAAACCAGCACTCCAAAATATGCTTAAGGACATTCTGGAAAGAGAAAATGAGGACTACAACTCAGGAATCACAACAGAATGAATCCTTCAGGCAAGGCAAGTGATTAAACAGAAGAGAAAACTAGGAAGCCAACAACAGGTAAATAATATGACAAGAATAAGTCAACATATGTCAGTTATAACCATCAATGTGAGTGGTCTCAACTTGCCAATCAAGAGAAGCAGACTGGCAGAATGAGTCAAGAAGCAAGACCCAGCAATATGCTGCATACAAGAAACACATTTAATTCAAAAAGAAATTCATAGACTGAAAGTCAAAAGATAGAAAACAATATTTCATGCAACAGGAACCCAGAAAAAGCAGGGGTAGCCATTCTATTTGCAGACAGAGTGGATTTCAAGCCAAGACTCATTAAGAAGGACAAAGAAAGTCATTACATCCTTGTAAAGGGAGCAACCCAAGAAGAAATGACAATCATAAGTATATATGCACCTAATACCAGCGTGCCTAATTACATACAACAAATATTGACGGACATGAAAAACCAAATAAGCACCAATAGAATTGTAATGGGGGACTTCAATACCCCATTGTCACAAATGCACAGATCAACTAGACAAAAAGCCAACAAGGAAATATCAGAACTAAACCAAACTCTTGAACAAATGGACCTAGTAGACACATACAGAGTATTCCACCCCATAACATCAGAATACACATTCTTCTCAGCTCCACATGGGACTTTCTCCAAAATGGACCACATACTAGCTCAAAGAACATGCTTAAGTAAACGCAAAGGAACCAAAATTATCCCATGCTTACTATCAGACCATAGTGCATTGAAACGGGAAATAAACAGCAAAAGGAACCACAAAAATTCCATAAAAACGTGGAAATTAAATAGCATGCTCCTGAACAATCAGTGGGTCAGAGAAGAAATTAAAGAAGAAATTAGACAGTTTCTACAATTGAACAATAATGCCAATACAACCTACTGAAATTTGTGGGACACAATGAAAGCAGTTATAAGAGGGAAATTTATAACATTGAATGCCCATATCAGAAAAACAAAATGAGCTCAAATAAACAACCTAGTGTTGAACTTCAACCTTCTAGAAAAAGAAGAGCAACACAAACCCAAAGCCTGTACAAGGGAAAATATTATAAAGATCAGAGCTGAAATTAACTCAAATGAAACTAAGAAAACAATACAAAGAATCAATGAATCAAAGAGTTGGTTCTTTGAAAAATTAAATAAAATCAACAAACCATTAGCCAACCTTATAAAAAAGAAAAGGAAAGAAAAGACTCAAATTCATACAATTAGGAATGAAAAGGGTAAAATCACAACAGATCCTGCAGAAATCCAAAAGATCATCAAAACCTACTTTGAGAACCTGTATTCTAATAAGATCGAAAATACAGAAGAAATACACAGATTCCTAGATACATATGAATCACCAAAACTGGATTAAGAAGATATAAAAACTCTATATAACCCAATATCAACCACTGAATTTGAAGAAGTAATTAAAAACCTACCAACAAAGAAAAGCCCAGGTCCTGACGGATTCACTGCTGAATTCTACAAGAAATTTAGAGACGATTTAATGCCACTAATTCTCAAACTCTTTAATGAAATTGAAACAAGCAATACTCCCAAATTCATTCCTGGAAGCAAGCATTACCCTGATACTAAAGCCAGAGAAGGATCCAACGGAAAAAGAGAACTACAGGCCAATCTTATTAATGAACATAGATGCAAAAATCCTCAATAAGATACTGGCAAACAGAATGCAAACACATTATCAAGAAGATTATACACTATGATCAAGTAGGATTCATCCCAGGGATGCAGGGATGGTTCAACATATGCAAATGAATAAATGTGATACACCATATTAACAGAGCCAAGGACAAAAACCATATGATCATCTCAATAGATGCAGAAAAGGCATTTGACAAGGTCCAACACCCATTCATGATGAAAGCCCTGCAGAAAATTGGAATAGGTGGTCTTTATCTCAATCTGATAAAAGCCACCTATGACAAACCAAAAGCCAACATTATACCAAGTGTTCAAAAACTAAAAGCTTTCATTCTAAAATCTGGAACAAGACAAGGATGTCCGCTTTCACCACTCCTATTCAATATAGTTCTGGAAACATTAGCCAGAGCAATTAGACAAGAGAAAGAAATAAAAGGAATAAGGATAGGAAAAGAAGAAGTTAAATTATCTTTATTTGCAGATGACATGATATTCTATATAGAAGACCGCAAAAACTCCACCCAAAGACTTCTAGATTTAATAACCAAATTCAGCAGCATAGCTGGATACAATATCAACACTCAGAAATCAATATCATTCCTGTACACAAACAACAGACTCACCGAGAGAGAAATTAGGGAAACAACACCTTTCACAATAGCATCCAAAAAAATGAAATACCTAGGAATCAATCTGACGAAAGAAGTAAAAGATCTATACAATGAAAACTACAGTACATTGAAAAAGGACATTGAAGAAGATATCAGAAAATGGAAAGACATCCCTTGGTCCTGGGTAGGAGGAACCGATATAGTGAAAATGGCCATACTCCCAAAACTGCTATACAGATTTAATGCAATCCCAATTAAATAACCCATAGCATACTTCACAGAATTAGAGAAGACAATCCTAAAATTCTTTTGGAACCAAAAGAAACCTAGAATAGCAAAAGCAATTCTGGGCAACAAAAGCAAAGCAGGGGTCATCACAATCCCTGACCTAAAGCTATACTACAAAGCTAGTGTAATAAGAACAGCATGGTACTGGCACAAAAACAAACCCCAGGACCAATGGAACAGATTAGAAGATGAAGAAACAGGTCAAAACACTCTCAGTCACCTTATCTTTGACAAAGGGGCCAAACAACCTCACTGGAAGAAAGACAGTCTCTTTAATAAATGGTGCTGGAAAAACTGGCTCTCCACATGCCAAAGGTTAAAACTAGACCCAAATCTTTCCCCGTGCACTAAGCTAAAATCAAAGTGGATCAAAGATCTAAATATTAAAACAGAAACACTAAATCTACTGGAAGATAGAATAGGTAGAACTCTTGAAGACTTAGTTGTAGGCAAGGACTTTATGAACAAATCCCCAGCTGCCCAGGAAATATCACAAAGAATCAACAACTAGGACCTGATCTTATTAAAAGGCTTTTGCATAGCAAAAGAAACTACCAACATAGCGAAGAGACAACTCACAGAGTGGAAAAAAATTTTTGCCAGTACTCCTCTGACAAAGGATTAACATCTCGAATATGTAAAGAACTAATGTATTATATTGGGAAAGGGAAGAAAATGTCCAAATGGGAAAGGGAACAAGGGAGGGGGAAAGGAACACAGGACATGAGAAATTAAAAATAGAAGGAAAAAACAGAAAGAAAAGTTTTGTAAATAGGGAGGGAAGAGGGGATGAGGGGAGGGGAATGGGAAAAAAAGAAGCAACAAGATATGTCATGTACAGGTACAAATCACCTATGAGGAATGTTATCACTATGTACATCTAAAATGTACCATTAAAATAAAATAAATTAAATTAAAAAACACATTAAGAGATATCTGACACCATTAGTCATCAGAGACATACAATGAAGTAGCATTTCACACCCACTGGAATGATGTTATAGTTTGAATCTGGAATGTCCTCCAAAGGCACTGGCCCTCAGACTTTGGAAGCGATGAGTGCTTTGGTATGTGTGATCTAGTGAAAGGTCTTGGGTCACTGCGGGACTCCAGTCTCTCTTTGCAGCCCAGCCATGAGGTAAAAGGGCTTTTGCCACACACACCCATGATAATGTATTGCCTTGCCACAGGCCCAAAAGCAAGAAGGCCAACTGAACATGAAGCAAAACCTCTAAAACTGTGAGCCAAAACAAACTTTTCCTCTTTATAAATTGATTATCTTAAGTATCTTGTTATAGTAACAGAAAACTGATGAATACAAATTGGTATAAAAATGGAAAATAACAAGTGTTTGTGAAGACACAGAAAATTGTAATCTTAATATATTGCTGGTGGAAATGTAAAATGGTGTAGCTGCTATGGAAGTTTTGTAGTTCTTCAAAAGTAGAATCAATATTGTTGAAATGGCCATACTTCCAAAACTGTTATACAGATTCAACACAGCTCCAATTAAAATACCAACAGCATACTTCACAGATCTAGAGAAAACAATCCTAGAATTTATATGGAAACAGAAGAAGCCTTGAATAGCAAAAACAATACTGAGCAATAAGACCAAAGCACATGGCATAGCAATCCCAGACTTCAAGCTATACTACAAAGCAATAGTAATAAATATAGCTTGGTAGTGGAATAAAGATAGACATGTAGACCAATGGAACAGAATCAAGGACACAGAAACTTCTCCAGACATAGTCAAATATATGATCTCTGACAAAGGATCCAAATACATACATTGGAGGAGAGATAGCCTATTTAAGAAATGGTGTTGGGAAAACTGGTTGTCAGTTTGTAGAAGAATGAAATTGGACCCATATCTCTCACCATATACTAAATTAAAATCAAAATGGATCAAAGATCTAAACATTAATACAGAAACATTAAACCTTCTGGAAGACAAAATAGGTAAAACACTTGAAGACATAGGAGTAGGAAAGGACTTCCTAAACAGAAGGAATCACACAGGAAATAATAACAAGAATCAACAAATGAAACTACATTAGACTAAAGAGTTTCTGTACAGCAAAAGAGTCAATTAGGAGGGTGAAGAGAAAACCCACAGAATGGGAAAAAAATCTTTGTTAGCTACTCCTCAGACAGAAGACTAATACCTAGAATATATAAAGAACTCAAAAAAATTAAACTACCTAAAGTCAATGACCCACTCAAGAAATGGGCCAGAGAAATAAACAGATACTTCACAGTGGAAGAAATACAAATGGTCAACAAATATATGAGAAAATGCTCAACATCTATGGCTATCAGAGAAATGCAAATTAAAACAACTCTAAGATTCCACCTTACCCCAGAAAGAATGGCAATCATTAGGAAGTCAAACAATAACAAATGCTGGCAGGGCTGGAGGGAAAAGGGACCCTCCTACACTGTTGGTGGGAATGCAAACTAGTACAACTATTATGGAAATCAGTATGGAGATTTCTCAAGAGCCTGAAAGTAGAAATCCCGTATGACCCAGCCATTCCCCTACTAGGTATCTTTCCCAAAGAGCCAGAGACATCATACTACAGAGATACTTGCACAACAATGTTTATAGCAGCACAATTTGTAATAGCTAAATTCTGGAAGCAACCTGTATACCCATCAATGGATAGCTGGATAAACAAAATGTGGTATCTATACATAATGGAATACTATTCAGCTATAAAGAATGACAAACTAGAATCAGTTGTAGGAAAATGGATGGACCTGGAAAATATAATGCTGAGTGAAATAAACCAGTCTCGTGAGCTGGAATACCACATAGTATCCCTCATTTAGTGAGGTAAAATACAAACAAAAGAAAAGGGTAAACAATGGATACAAAAAGATGAAGTGTTAGATATAAGCTAATAGACAAAGGATTCAAGGGAACAAGAAGAGGGCAAAGGGGGATGGGAATGGGAAGCCAGAGGAATAATGATATCTTAAAAATAGGAACCTAATAACCCAAATTTAAATCAGTGACACGTACACTGGGTACTATAGTAACTTTATATAGTTGTGACTTACTGCTGCATGTAGGTGGTTGTTTACATTGCTCACTGTCATAAGCAAAAGATACAATTTATTGTGATCTGTAAGCTTGTGTAATGACCTGTAAGTTTGTGTAATTTTGGATAAATTTTAATACAAATCTATAAAAAATTTTCCCCTAAAAAAAAGTGCATAAAGAGTTTTGAGAATATATGCAAAATAATTTTTTAACAGTGTTCTTAAAAAGGAAGGGGACCAGAGTTGGGGATTTAGCTCAAGTGGTACAGTGCTTGCCTGGCAAGCACAAGTCCCTGAGTTCGATCCCCAGGACACCCCCCAAATAAAAACAACAATGAATACAAAAGAGGACCAAGAGACGGAGGGAGGGGAAGGGGATACAAAATAATCAATAAATGTGATGTACATGTACCAACTCCCCAAAATAAATATAACCATTATATACTGTAAACATGTACTAATAAAAATAAAATAAAATTTTAAAAATTTGTATAAAAATCTTCACAGTATTAATAGTTATAATAGTTGAAGAATGGAAGCATACCAAATACCCACAAACTGATGAACTGGTAAATAAAATGGAGCATATCTAATATCCATTCAGTGGAATATTATTCAACCACAAAAGGAGTAGTGTTCCATGGATGAATGTTGAAAACATTATGCTAAGTGAAAGAAACCATAAAAGGAAGGCGACATTATGTATAATTCCATTCATATAAATGTACAGAATGGGTAAAACCACAGAAATAGAGGGTAGTAGTTACCAGGAGATGGGAGGAAAGGAATATTGGAAGGTACAGGGTTTTCTTTGGGGAAGATGTTCTGGAATTAGACAGTGGTGATAGTTTCACAATATTGTGAATATAATAAATACTACTGAATTGTACACTTGAAAATCATTAAAATGGTGACTTTTATTTTGTGCACCTTTCATCCCAATAAGAAATTGTATTTCCAGTTTCTAGAATTTTCTTCCAGAAAGTCAGTTAACAAGTTATTAAAACTGTATGGCTTAAGAAGTGTGTTAAGTTCTGAAAGAGATCGAAGAATGACCAGTGTAGCACCTCTGCTCTAGTGATGAGATCTAAGGCAGTGCTTCTCAAATATTAATGCGTATTTGAATTTGCAATGGGGATCATTAAAATTCAGTCTCTAATTCTCTAAGTCTGGGATCAGGACCAATATTTTTCATTCTGAGAGTACCATACGAGATACTAATGTAGTTGGCCACAGAACCGTTTTTTGAGTAGCAAAGTTCAGAAGGAAAATACGCCTTCATAACAATTTTCAGAGCCATAGTAAAGGTCACCTGAGGTATGAGCTATTAAAAATCATTGCTAGGGTCTACAGGAAGGTCAAACAAATGGTGCCTTTTCCTTTCTACATTCCTAGAGGTTTTTGAAGAATTTGAGAAAAAATATAAAAGAATGATTTAGAGCCCAAGTTATTAATTTTGTTATTAATAAAGGCTAAATTGGAGGGTACAGCTGATTAGGCAGACTAAATTACTTTGTCACAGGCAAATAGAGTAGAAATTCTGCCACTGTATGTCAGAGAACTTTGTGAAAGTAGGATTGCTCTTAGGAGAAGAAAGAGCTGAGCTGAAGATGTCCAATTTATTTCATCCAAACTTACCAATAATATTAAGCAAATTCTTTTCCATGGGGAGTAAATGTAGGAAAGAAGAGTCTAGTAGTCTATCAGCAAACTCTTTTGGTAATATAAGGGAAATAGGGATTAATCGTAAACAATAATGATCTAGGATATCTTCTTGCAAATGGAATTTTCTCTTTGGCTGAGTTTAAAGCTGGTAGGAAGGGAAGGGCTCCAAGCAGAAAAACAGCAGAAACACAAGTTCACAGATATCTTGAGTGCCTGGCCCTTATCTGAGCTATCTATATTATCAAATTCTGCATTATTATTTATATCAACTAATGTTTAGGTAAAATGGGCCAATCCCCAGAATCAGTCCTTTCCTCAAAATAATGCCACCATAATTTGGAGTCGATAGCCAGAAAGAGTGTGACACAAGTAATGAAGTCCACACTGACAACACCGTAAAGTTCTGCTAAATTCACTCTAAGCCTAAGGTAACAATCCACAATTATGAGCTAATTTTCAAAAACTACTAGAGGAAGAACAAAATGTAGCCTTGGTAATTACTTTGAACTTTCGATTATGGTGAATCATATCCATACACATATAAATTTGCTAAATTCTATTCAAAATGACTAAGATTACACCTGGTTGTCTACAAACTCACCAATATGGACTTTGTAACTGAAGAAACTGCATCCACAGTACTAAAGAATACCTGGGAAATTTTTCAGGTATTGCATAGGAGGTTAGGGCATGGTAAAACTGGCTGGGGAAGTAGGTGTGACCTGTTAATTACAAGATCCTGGGAACACACGTGCAGAACAGTTCCCAAAGCCCTACATGTGGACTTCTCATGAGAACTCAAGCAGGTTTTCAATAGGATGGCCCGGGCTTGATGTCAGCCTGAGATGTGGGATCCCGGCACCACCTCTCAGGACTCCTATGTAGAAGTTCTTTCAGGTTTCCTCAAGATTTGGACAGTGTGAAAGGACACAGACACCAAGAAGAGCTTGCTATTGTGGCTTTCCTCACAATAGGCCGCCTTGCTTTCTCCAGGATGTTCTTTTATCCTGCTTTTTCCTCTTTTACTCAGTCCAAGCTCATTCCGCAGAGCCAGTTTCTCACTCACTCTTCCCTTTTACTTTGTCAAATATATTTGACCACTGCTTTTTGCTTGTTTTGTTCAATTCTTTGTTAGAGAGGCTGAGAATCTGCAATCCAACTCCAGAAGAAGAGGCGAGCAACCCAGAACCCGGGAACATTTATTTCATGAGGCACTTTTAGAAGGAGCTACCCGATAACATTTTGGCATAGCAAGGAGATTCTAATAACAGTATTTTTAGATGGATATGAGCATAAGTGTTTTCCTTATTTGCTCATATGCTATTGGGTATTGTGATACTGCCTCATTTGAGTTTCTGGCTCCATGATCCCATTTAATTCATATTAATCTACCCCTTTTATACATTGCCAAATATATAAAAGGGGTGATTCGATGTTCAACTCATTAATATCCTATTTAGAGATAAAATTGCATTCACAAGACTTCCAGAATGGTGGAGTCAAGAGCTCAGTAAATCTTCTCTTCTGAAGGCTATGATAAAACTGGATGAAATTAATTTAAAAATCTAATCAAAACTTTGGAAACTAAAGTCCCATGTGAAATTGAGAAGCATTTATTCAAGAAAAAAAGTACTGAACTTTGGTAAGAATAGTGAGAGTCATTTTAGTGAGAGGCATTTTAGCCTGAGGCCGCTCCTGTTTCTTCTTAGTTCCTTGAGGGACTTGTACTTTATTTGCATTGGAGTACAGAAAAACTCATGCAGAGGGGCATTTTGAAAAACAACAGGCATGTCAATAGCAAATAATCAGGGAAGACTAACATCACAGTTAGCCTGTGGTCATTATGCTCCTTAGAACAAGCAACAGAACAGCACAGCAGCAAGAAATTTACTGGTGAGATCCAGGGAACAAGACAGCCACAGTGGGCCTTCGTAGGCTGTCACATATCCCTGGGGTGTGTGGGAGATTGTGTGCTTGTACTACATGGTGCTCACTGGCAGGAGACACTGGAGAGAGCCTTGGTGAGCTTCTCAATCCTACAGGACTGTGACACTTTGCAAGTGCAGTAAGACAAAGCTGTGACAGACCTGTAAAGCATCTAAATTTCGAATCCTTTCCCCAAGCAACACATAGATTCATCAGCAAAGGGTAGAAATCTTACTGCTTCAATGTTTTAAGCACTACCTCTGACCAATAATTTGGCTGGCACTAAACTATGATTCTCTGCTTAAAAAAATTTTTTTTAAAGCTTAGCAGAGAAATCAACTACTACATACTGTGGAAAGAATAACTCCACAGAATGAGTCCTTGCAAGAAATTATACAAAAAAAAACCCCAAAAACCAGAATTAGAAACATCTACCCTTGGGCAAGGACAGAAAAGAATCAAAATTCAGATTTGCTATAATATACTATTTTAAAAATATATTTTTGAGCTGGGGATTTAGCTCAGTGGCTAGAGTGTTTGCCTTGCAAGCACAAGGCCCTGAGTTTGATCCCAAGCACAAAAAAAAAAAAAAAGAATTTTCGACCAAAAAATTATAAAACATGGAAAGAAACAGGAAAGTATGACCTTTTTTCTCTTAGCCAGTTTAAAATGCAATTCAAAACTATATTATGAAACTGTATTTTAGACCTAACATTACTAGAAAATAAACTTTGGAACATTACAATTTAAAGGCAGATGGTGGTTCATGAATCAGGTACCTCCAAACCAGAGGTGGCTTATGGCTCTTCAAAGGGAACCAGGAGAAGGCTTTTATGGTATAAATGTGGAAACCAAGCAAATCAATTATTTAATTGATTAAAGTTTAAGCAATTTCCTTATTTGGACTATCCCCGTGGAAAAGTTCAGGACTATATAATTCCCACTTGGCTGCTTCTGATTGGTTGAGTTTAAGTTTCATTTTCTTTTCAGTTGTGAGTTAGGTTTCATTTGGTTTGTGTGGGAACCAGGGGCATTAAAGTCACTCTATGGCTTGTATCTAGATGTTCACCCAAAGTTTCATGAGGTCATAAGTGGAGCTTTCTGGAGGTGGCTGGACCTAGAGTGTGTAGTGCCGGGCTTAAGCATCAGAGAAGTAAATGGAGCTACATGAAAGCAAAGTTTTTTATATGTCATTTGAATTAGTATGACTTGAAAGGCTGAAAAGTTAAGGTCAAGAAATATGGTAAAAGAACTAACAAAAAATTAAAATGGTACACTAGATCTGTTTAACAAAATTAAAGTATCAAACAAGCTAAATAGAGACCCAGAAAACATGAAACATGTACAGAACAAATAGCAAAATGGCAGCTAAAAATCAAACCATAAATTACTTAAGTCCTTTGATCAAAAGGGAGAGATTGTTAGTCCATATTTTTGTAAAATCCTAGCTATATGCTCTGTACAAGAGACAAACTTTACATTCAAAGATACAAATAGATTGAAAGCAAAAAATATGGAAAAAGACATACTTGTGTAAAGTGCAACCAGAAAAGAACTGCAGTGACCACAGTAATATGAGGCAAAGAAAGATAAAAGTTGTTATTGGAGACAGAGATACATTTTAATAATAAAGCCCACTAATCAGGAAGATATAACAATTATGAACATATACCTAACAAGTGTACACCAAAATTCAGGAAGCAAACTGGCGGAATTGAGAAAGAAAATAAACAACTCAATAATAATTATTGAAGAATTCAATACCCTACTTTCAGTGATGGATAAGATACACAGCCAGCAACTCAAGAAGAATGCAGAATACTGGAACACCACCATGAGCCAGTTTGACCTAACTGGCATCCATGGAGCATTTTATCCACAAGAGAAGAATATACCTTCTTCTAAAGTATATATGGAACACTCTCCACTCTCCAAACAGACTATATGTTAAGCCATAAAATAACCTAAATAAATTTGAGAGGATTGAAATCACACTAAGAAGGTTATTTGAGCATGAAAGAATTGAATTAGAAATCTACAACAAAAAATTGGGGGAATCCAAAATATTTGAAAATCAGACAACAGTCTTCTAAAGAATGTATAGGTTAAAGAGCAAATCATAAGGAAATTGGATAATATTTTCAACTGAATGAAAATTAAAACATCAAAATGGAGGATTAAGAAAACATTCTGTAAGAACATTTCATCCTAGTCTTTTCCCCTTATCACTCCTAAAGACCCTCAATAAAATAAATGAAATGGACAGAAAAAGATTCTGAGTTGTAGAGAAAAGAAGGCAGACTATCTAGGGACCTTGAGATAAAATAAGCCATTGATGAGTTCTCAGATAATAATTATTACTGTTATTATTGTTATTATTTTGCCTCCTGTATATCCTAGATTGAGCATAGGAGAAAATTTCAACTAGAAACATCAATGGGCACAGCCAAGAGAAAAAAAAATTTTTTTAAAGGCCTGGCCTTTCTATGGCCAGGAGACTGGGCAAGGGTCAAACCTGAATGATACACTCTTGACAAAACTAACTCCACTACAGCCAACCACTATGGTTTAAAAAAAAAATGCTCATACGCCATAGCCCCTGCTAACACCAGGACTGTATGAGTAGAGATCTGACTACCATTTAATCCTGGTAATAATGAGCTAGCATGGCATTTTGGTTGGTAGGCATATACAGATGCTGTGTGAAGGAACGGGAGTTTTCTGATCACCCTACTCCAACAACGTGGCTCTACCTTCTGTCTGGCAGGTATCTATAGATACTGTGCCTGAGAGTTGAACCTATTTTATCACCCCACCATGGAAATGAGATGGCTGTGTCTCTCAGCTGGTAGGAATCTGTGGAGGCTGTGCCTGAGAGCTGAGCCTATCTACCATTCTGCCTCAGTAATGAGACTACTCTGCCTGCCCAATGGAGGACACCTGTGGACACTGCATGTAAGAACTAACACTGTCTCATATGGTGGCCAGGAGCATCAACAGAGGTTGTGCCTGAGAACTGAGCCCATCATCCCATACCGGCCATAGTAATGACACTTTGCTTCTTGGCTGGCAGGTGTGTGGGGATACTGTGTATGAGGATAGAACCTAACACACCACACAAATAATGAGCCACTTCTGCCTTCCTACCCATGAGTGTCTGCAGATGTGGGACCAATCCATCATCCAGCCAGAGCAGTGACAAAATGGTTCTTCCTCCCTGCCAGGAGACATCTACAAGGGCTGCGTGTATGAAGGGAGGTCTCACTATTATTCCAGGCTGGCAATAGTAAATAATGAGGTATAAATATGAGACTACATCTCATGGTCAGGGTAGGGTATAATTGGAAATCATTCATTATACAAAGAACCAGAAAATCTCAACTTAACCTATCTTTCGTCTTTACATGTCTTTATTTTTTAATTGACACACAAACATTATACATAGTTATGGGGTATTATATGAAGTTTTAATACAAGTATACATTGTTACAACTTAAACATTTGGCATTTGTGGTAAACACATTCAAAATTCTTTCTTCTAGCTTTTTGAAGTCCAAACAATGTTATCATTATCTGTAGTCACCCTACTGTGCAACGGAACACCAGAGTTTATTTCTCCTAACTGTAATTTAGAATCTGTTGACAAACCTTTCCTTACCTCCCTCTTCCTCTACTCTTCCCAGGTTCTGGTAACCACCATCTTCTCTCAACTTCTATAAGATCAAATATTTAGATTCTACATACGTGTGAGATAATGTGGTATTTGCCTGTCTGTACCTGCAAGAAATCTCAATTTAAATGAGAAAAGAAAATGAACAGATTGCTATGGTTTAGATCTGAGATCTGAAATGTCCTCCAAAAGTCTCATGTGTTTGGAATACGGCTGGATCATAGGGGCATTATACTCATCAGTGAATTCGTCCACTGATGAATACATAGCTGAATGTGTTATTAGGAGGTGAGGGCTGGTCAAAAGAGGTGGGTCACTGGGGGTGTGACCTGGAAGGGTAGCTCTCCCTCCCCAGGTCCTCCCTTCTTGCTCTGCTTCCTGGCTGCCACTGGCTGAACACATTTTCCTCCATCATGCCCCTCTGTCATCTTGTTTCAGCCTTGGAGCCAGCTGATCATGGACTGAAACTGTCAGCCAAAATAAATCTCTCTTCCTTTAAATTGTGGGTGTTAGGTATTTCATCCCAGTGATTAAAGTTACCAAGACATGGAAGATCGAAATGACACACACATTAAAATTATCTAACAAGGATTTTAAAAGCCCCTGTTATATCACCAGGGGTGGTGGTGCACACCTGTAATCCCAGCACTCGGGAGGCTGAGGTAGGGTGATTGCAGTTGAGTTCAAGGCCAGCCTGGGCTACATAGTGAGCTCAAGGCCAGCCTGAACTATATTGTGAGACCCTGTAGAAAGAAAGAAAGAAAGAAAGAAAGAAAGAAAGAAAGAAAGAAAGAAAGAAAGAAAGAAAGAACGAATGAACAAGCCTGTTACAAATGTTTTTGTAAACATTAAAGAAGATACTTGAAATGAATAAAATTGAAAAGCTGAGCAAATACAAGGTATTTTTAAATGGAAATTTTACAACTGAAATAATCATTTCCCAGAATAAACTTTCTAGAAGGGCTCAGTAGCAAATGAAACAGACATAGGAAATAATTATCAAACTTGAATAAAAGTGGTCAAATATGAGGAGTGATCAAAATGTATGATTAATGTTGAAATTGTAAAAAATTATTAAAGTAAAAGACTCATAATTCTCCACAAAATATTCCCTCATGTTTCTGACACACTTATCTTATTGTTCTTGTCACTTTGCGAAGCAGTTCTGGAGGTCCCCTTTTGTGTCTTTATGCAGTGTAATAAAAAATATGGTGACTTCTACTGCCAGGGGCCAAAGGAAAGGCAGGCTCGTGAAAATATTATGGTGTGTCCTCGTTCACTTTATTCACCACATCTAGCATTGTGAAACTTCTGGCTCTTCCCCGGAGTCAAAATGACCACAAAAGGTAAATGTTTTGAATTGATTCAGGACGTGAAAGCAGCTGGGATAGTACAACTAAAGACAAGACATGAAACACGACTTCCAGAACTGCTTCAAAAGAGACAAGAATGATGGGACAAGTGTGTTGGAAACCAGGGGGAGTATTTGGAGGGAGATTAATGACAATAGATCTTTTACTATAACACATTTTAAAAATTTAAATGTTCACTATAGTTTTTGATCTTACCTTGTATGAATAACAGAGAAAATAGATGAGGAAAAAGATACACAGACATAGAGAAATCCATGTCACAGTAACAAAAGATGTAGCACGTATGTCATCAGAATCCCTTGAGGAGAGAAAAAAGAAGGCTGAATAAGTATTTTAAAAAATAATAGCTAAAAAGTTCCCAAATTGATGAGCATATATATATATATATATATACAGATTCAATAAGATGAGTGAATCCCAAACAATATAAATTCAAAGACATCTATACCAGATACACCATATTTAAACTTCTGAAAACTAAAACAAAGTTTCTTGAAAGCAGGACAAAAAGAAACAAATTAAAAAAAAAAAAAGAAACAAATCATCACCTATAACAGAACAGGAACTATGTGATGGATAGCGGGTTTCTTCTGGAATTATGGGGGCCAGATAAAAGTAACACACAATATTCTTCAAGTGCTGAAACAAAAGAACAGTCAACCTAAACTAATTTTTTTAATTTAACATGTATTAATTATGCATATTAATGGATTCAGTTTGGTATTTCAATGCATGCGTATATCCTGCACTGATCAAATCTAGCCTCCCTTTATCCACCAATTCCCTTCTTTCCCAAACTCTAGTCAGCACTATTCTACATTCACTTCAACTTGTTTAGCTTCTGCATATGAGACAGAATATGTGGTACTTGTCTTTTGGTGTCTGTTTATTTCATTTTATGTAAGGTTCTCCATTTCTATCCATTTTGGTGCAAATGACAGTATTCCACTCTCCTTTATGGCAGAAAAATATTCCATTGTGTGTATATACCATATTTTCTTCATCTGTTCATCATTGATAGTTACCTACAAAGATTCTACATCTTACCCAGTGTGAATAGTGCTGCAATAAACACAGGCATGAAGAGGCCTCTTTAGTGTGCTGATTTCATTTCCTTTGGATGTATTGTACACCCAGAAGTGGGATAATTGGGTCATGTGATAGATCTGTTTATAGAAGTTTTTCATTGAGGTAAAATTCACCATTTTAACCTCTTAAAACAGTGAACAATTCATAACCTAACCAAGGAAGACCTTTGTAATGAAAGAATAGTACCCTGCAGAAAGAAATTGAAAAAGACATCAGATAATGGAAAAACATTCCCTATTCCTGAACCGGCAGAACCAATATTGTCAGAATGGCCATATTACAAAAAATGATAGATAAATTTAACTCAATCCTAATAAAAATACCAATGCTACTCTTCATAGAACTAGGAAAAAAAACTTGCTTTTTGGGGGGCGCTGCTGGGGATGGAACTCACGGCCTTGAGCTTCCTAGGTAAGCATTCTACCACTTGAGCTAAATCCCCAACCCTGAAAAAGAACTGTCTTAAAATTTATATAGAACCCCAAAAGATTCAGAACAGCAAAAGCAGCCCTGGGCAATAAAAGCATAGCAGGGGGCATCACCATCTCAGTGTTAAGTTACACCACAAGGCTACAGTGACAAAAACGGCACCAAAACAAGCATGTTGCTCAATAGAATCGAATTGAGGGGGTAGAAACAACCCCGAGCACCTTTGGCCACTTGATCGTCAACAAAGGGGCCAAAAGCCGCTTGAGAAAAGACAGCCTCTTTAACACATGCTGCTGAGAAAACTAGCTATCCACACAGAGAAAAATGAATATAGACCCACATCTCTCTTCCTGTATGAAAATCAAATCAAAATGGCTCAAAGTTCTAGAAGATATAAAAGCAAAAACACTGAATCTGCTGGAAGGAAAAAAATAGTAAAACTCTTGAAGACATAGGCATAGGCAAGAACTTTCTGAACAGAACCCCAATTGCAAGAAATAATACCAACAAACAATGAATGAGATTATATCAAATTACAAAGCTTCTGCACAGCAAAGGAAACAAATATCAGAGTGAAGAGACACAGAACAGGAAAAAATTTTGCCAGCTACTCTTCAGACAGAGGACTAACATCTAGAATATATATACATTTTTTAAATTGTTTTGAGAAAGGAGTTCACTATGTAGTTCAAGCTGGCCTTGAACTCACTGTTTATCCCAGACTGGCCTTGAACTCACAGCAGTCCTCCTGCCTCAGCCTCCTGAGTGCTGGGATTACAGATATGCATCACCATGCCCAAATAGAATACATAAAGAACTCAAAAAATTAAACCCTTGAAATACATGACCCAATCAAAAATGGGCAATTGAACAGACACTTCTCAAAAGAAGATGTATAAATGGCCAATAGGTACATGAAAATAATGTTCAGCATCTTTGAGAAATAAAGCGCATTAGAGAAATGCAAATCAAAACAACAATGAATTCTATCTTACTCCAGAAATAATAGCTATCATCAGCAACACAAAAAACAAATGCTGAAGAGGTCATGGTGAAAGAAGAATCCCACATTGTTGGTGGGAAAGTAAACTAGTACAACCACTATGGAAATCAGTGTGGAGATTCCTCAGAAACTAAAATTAAAATTCCATTTCACCGAGCTATATTTCTTCTGGGTGTCTTCCTGAAAGAGATAAAGATACCATATTACAGTGATACATACATACCCGTGTTTAAAGCAGCACAATTCATAATAGCTAAATCTTGGAAGCAGCATGTGTCCATCAACAGATGAATGGATAAAGAAAATGCTGTGTGCATATACACAATGGAGTATTACTCAGCAATAAAGAAGGATAAATTCGAGTCATTTGTAGGAAAATGGATGGACTTTGAGACTGTAATGCTAAGAGAAATAAATAAGACATGGAAGGTTAAATACTACATGGTTTCTCTTATATGAGGACCCCAAAATATAAATAATTTAAAGAGTATATAGGTGGTATGAAACAGGAGATAGACTTTGTAGAGGTGGTAAAAAAAAATTGGGGAGGAGGAGAAAAAGAAGGAAGGGAGAGGAAGGGGAAATAAAAAAGATCAAGATATGATACGTATATGTACCACTTCCCCACAAGGAAGTTATTTATTATGTATCACAAACGCATACTAATAAAAAATACTTCTGAGAGAAAAAAATGAACAACTTAGTGGTTTTTCTAGAGCCAATGTTGGGCACTATCACTGTCTAATTCCAGCACATTTTTATCATTGGAAAAATGAAATTCTCTACCTATTAAGCTGTTGCATCCCATTCTCCCTTATCCCCAGTTCCTGGAAACTACAAACACACTTTCTCTCAGAGAGATTTGTGTATCCTGAGCATACAATGTGTGGAATCATACACATTTTGTTACGGTTACACATTTTATTATGGTTCTCATACTCTGGATTCTTATACTCTGGATTGTAATAAATAGTCTAATTTTTTTTAGGAAAATAATGATGTGGGGTATGCTCATGTATTTTCATGTTTTTGTGTACACACATGGATCTGTCACTGTGTGTTTACATATATGTGCCTATATGTGTGTATCTATGCATCTGTACATACATATTGATGATTGTGTCCACAAGTGCGTGTAGGTAGCTGTAAATGTGTGCCAGAGAGATTGCATCTGTGCATGTGTATGTCTGTGTGGTGCGTAGCTTCCATGAATATATCAGTCTTTTTATAGTTCTATACTGACTTAGAGAATTGCTGCAAGACTAAATCGCAGCATGATTATTTACTATTTATTTATTTATTTAGGGGTGCTGGGGATGGAACTCAGGGCCTTGCGCTTGCTAGGCGAGTGCTCCACCACGGAGCTAATTCCTCAATCCCTACATGATTTTTTAAAAAAGTAACTCAGTACTATGTGCAAATTCAACAGACTTTAAATGTAGTTTTCTTGTCAGCTATATGTATGTTTGCACAAAATATAGTATTTTCTCCAAATGGTCCCTTCATCTACAAAACTGAATACAGAGGCTCCTTTGAACCAGTATCATCAAATGATGCAGTTCCAAAAGCCCTACAGATTTTTCTGATAAAATATAAGAGATTCTGTGGCGGGATCTACCAAATTTTCTGTGGCAATTATGATCCATAACTTCACACTTATATTTAGCACTCTCTGAGAAGAACGCTTCAGAAATATTTCATTAGTTTCTGGATCAAATTAACTGGTAACAGCAAAAAAGGAATGTGGCACATTTTGATCTTTTTGTTTCTAAAGCAACGTCCTAGGTTTCCAAGGCCACTCTAACCTGTGAGTATCTAAAAATTCTAAACTTTATGTCTTTTTTTATTAGTAGTATATGTTTGCAGTACATGCATTTTCCAATCATCTTGGGGAGTGGGTACATGGACATACTACAACTCGCTTCCTTTCTTTTAATGCCCTTCCCCATCCCCCTCCCCTTCTTCCCTCCTCCTCTAATTCCCTCGACTTTATTTCTGTAGAACATCAGACATATACAGGAGGAGCATCAGTTGCCCTTTATCTGTCTTTCTCCTCTATGGCTTTGTCTTTTCCATAATGTCCTAGATATGAAATTATTGCATATGTAATCATTTAAGTCTTGCTTTCTTCACTTAGAAAAATGTATCTGAGATTTGCCCATGCTGTTGCGTGTATTCATAGTTAGCCCATTTTTATTGCTAGGATTTCAATTTATGGACATCATATAGCTTGTTTGTTCACTTATTCAAGGACATTGGGTTATTTCTAGCTTAAGGATATGGTTAAATAACTTCTATAAGCATGTATGTATACACTTTTGTGGGAACACAAGTTTTCATCTCTCTAAATACTTAAGAATGGGTTATACTGGGTTATATAGTAAGCATATTTTAAAAATTCATAGACATGTTTAGAGGTGATAAGATTTACATAAATATTGAGGAGAAAGTATGGGGACTTTCCATATACTGTCCCCACCCTGCCACTCCTCCCTTCTCCCCTTAAAGTTTTTCCTATTAACATCTTGCGAAAAGGTGGTATACTTGTTACAACTGCAGTATCAATATTGATACATTATTATCAACCGTTATTCATAGTTTACATTAAGGTTCACTATTTACGTTATAGAGTTGTATGGATTTTGACAAATGTCTGGTGTTACTTGGCCAACACTATAGTATCATACATGATAGCTATAGTTACCTAAATATCCCCTATGGTCCACCTACCCATTCCCTGCCCCTGGCAACCACTGATACTTTGATTGTATCTATAGTTTTGTCTTTTTCATAATACCATATAGTTGTAATCACACAGTATACAGGCTTTCCAGACTAGCTTCTTTTATTTAGCAATATGTATGTGAAGTTTCTCTATGTCTTTAGTGGCTTGATAGCTCATTTCTTTTTATATTTGAATACTATTCCCTTATAAAAATATACTACAGTTTGTTTCTGTATTCACCTATTAAATGGTATCTTGGTTGCTTCCAATTTGGGAAACTATGAATAAAGATGACCAGCATTTGTATATAAATTTTTGTGTTGATGAGGGAAGGAGAAGGGACAGGAGGGGAAGGGAACGTAAAGAGAATTAAGATGTGTTACGTACATGTACCAACTCCCCACGGTGAATGTACTGCAAACATGGACTAATGAAAATTAAAATTAAGAATTTCCAGATTGTATTCTAAAGTGTTTATACGATTTTGCATAGATACTGGTTACACTGCTTTAAATATCCTTTGTGCTCCACATACTTATTCCTCCCGCTTTCCCTCCAATCTCTTGGCAACCACTGTCTCCATAGTTTTGCCACTTCTAGAATGTTACATAGTTGGAATCATATAAGATGTTGCCTTTGCAGATTAGCATTTTCCACTTAGTAATGTGCATTTACATTTTCTTCATGTCCTTTATGAGCTGATAGCTCATTTCTCTTTAGTGTTAAATTAAACTCCACTCACCTACTAAAGGACACCTTGGTCGCTTCTAAATTTTGGCCATTACAAATAAGCTGCTTATAAACATCTATGCACAGATTTTTCTGTAGGCCTACTATTTCAACTCAGGTAAGTACCTAAGAGCATGGTTTCTGGATCACATGGTAAGAGTGTGTTTAGTTTTGGAAGAAACTGCCAAGATGGCTATACCACTTTGCATCCCCACCAGCAGTGAACGAGAGCTACCGCTCCACATTCTTGCCAGCACTTGGTGTTGTCAGTGTTTTAGATTTTCAGAGTGCTAATAAATGTGTAGTGGCATCTCATTATTGTTTTAATTTGCAATTTCCTAATGACAAAGATGTTGAGTATTTTTTTATATGGTTCACTTGCCAGATGTCTGTCCTCTTTAATAAGACGTCTGCTACGTACTCTATGACTCCAAATACATGGCATTCAGGAAAAGACAAAACGATGGAGATATAAAAAGATCAGTGGCTGCCAGGGATTGAGAAGAGGGAGAGATGAACAAGCACAGCATAGAGGATATTCAGGACCCTAGAATACTCTATATGATACTATAACAGTGGCGATATGTCACAATACATTTGTCAAAATCCATGGAACGTAGAATAAACCCTCATGGAAACCATGGATTTGGGGTGATAATATGTCAATGCAGATTAAACCTACATTGTAATAGCAGCTTTATTTGTATTAGATAAACAATGAAAACAACCCAGACGTCCTTCAGAGAAGTTCATGGTGAAATAACCGTACGACTATATATATACTGGAATACTGTCCACCAATAGAATGAATCAAACAATTGATACATGCAACAGATTGAGCAAACCTCCAGGGAACTATACAAGCCAAATAAGCCGGATCCAAAGGCTATATACTTTATGACTCCACTTATATGTTATTCTGAGAGAATATTATAAGGATGAAGAACACATCAGAGGTTGCCAAGAGTTGGGGGGTAGTTTGGGGGAGAGAGGAGGCATGACTATAAAGGGATTTCAGGAAGGAGTTGTCAAATTAAAACATTTTATTCCTAGTTCCACTCCCCCTCATCCACCACCTCCTCCTCTACACTTCCTATGTATTCCTTAAAGAAAAACTATTCACCCAGCCTATTCTAGACCTCCACTCTACCTCCACCCCAAGTTTGGTTCAGGAAAAGAATCAGTTCTTTCGCAAACTCATCTCTGGTTTGTGGCAGGTAGCAGTGGTGTAACATGAGTGTGTGGCACAAGGAGTGACCTTCTGTTTTCATTCCATGTTGTGCTGAAAATTCCTTCGCAAGCCTACATCTGCCTGCCCATAACTTTTGGACCAATATTAACTTTTGATTTTAGGTCCAGCCTGTTTTCTTCCTTTGTTTTGGTATTTGTTTTTACTTTAGTGTGACCAGGACCTTTTCCTGGAAAAGGTGTTACTTTCACAATACAAACATACTCCCTTCCTCTCTAAAAATAGCTTGATTAATTCTGAAAACACAGGGTAAAATGACAAGTGGAATGTTTAGATTATTTTCTCGGCTACAGGTGTGATATAAACTGGCAACAATCACTGCTTTGAAGGCTGGAAGCCAAGAAGTAAGATTTTAGTGGCATAATTGTGTTCTTTTTGATTTTGTTAGTGTCAGGCAACAATGCATATTGCTTAGATAAAGAGCACTCATTACAGTTCATATTTTTTCTTTTCTTTTATTTTTTGCCATATTGAGGATTGAACCTAGGGCCTCCACACTGAGCTATGTCACCAGTCCTTTTTGATTTTTATTTTGAGGCCGGATCAAGTGACTTGCTAAGTCACTAAATTGCCCAGGCTGGGCTTGAATTTGTGATCCTCCTGCTTCACCTTCCCAGAGGGCTGGGATTACAGACATATGCCACCACACCTGGCTCATGGTATTTTATTTTCCAAAGGAATATATCTATAAAGATACAGAGATTTACATAAACAAATCATTTAGTTTACTCCATTATAAGTGTATAACTACTTAGAAAATTTCTAAAATATTAATTTCACTATCTTAAATCAATTCAAGGAATGTTTTTCTCCAACTATCTACTTTCAGTACAACTTTTTATCACTTGACTAATCACAGTGAAAAGTCTAATACAGACACATTGGGTTTTGTTATATTTGTTAGAATTTCATCTAACCTTGAAACGAAGGCTATGGAATATAGAATATAAAAAGAAGCTGAATATCACCTTTTGGAACATTTACAACATGTCAAGTGCCATGGAGATTACAAGTGTACTAGTAGCTAACTCAAGGTCTCTTTCACTGAGGAGACAAGACTAGCAAATAGGTGTGTGCTCAACTATTCTGCCTGAGTGGAAAACACGTATTTTTATTTCACTTCCAAGCTTGGCTCCTAGGCCTGTTTACTTCTCACTGTACCTTTGTTTCATTCTGTGACTGCCCAGAGAATTTAGGATTGTATTCTAGAGCATCCCTAAAATGGGAGTTAAGAAGACAAAGAAGATTCTTGGGGAATCTGCTATAGCAGTAATCAGATACGCTGCAGAGACTACAGACAATCTTGATAGCTGAGTTATCTTTTAAGGTGAAAGGCTTTGAAATGGTCGG
Source organism: Hystrix cristata (assembly GCA_004026905.1). Lineage (NCBI taxonomy): Eukaryota > Metazoa > Chordata > Mammalia > Rodentia > Hystricidae > Hystrix > Hystrix cristata. Next base: position 35,352 of record PVJO010007268.1, read on the forward strand.
TGTGCCTATACGAAGCCAGATTTTGCCTCAGTTATTAAGGACACTCCGTACTGAAAGCAAATCGAATATTCTGGAATTTTAATGTTATTCCGAAGTCTTGCCAGAGATCCTGCAGGCCTTGACCATTTCAGAGATAGGCCCATATATTCATTCACATTTGACACATGGAGAAAAGGCACAGAGTAACTGACAAAGGTTTAAGTGAAAAATCCTAGGATACTTTCACTTTAAATAATACCGAATTTATAAAGGGAGATTCTGATAGGATCCGAGGGAATGGTCATCTTTTCCACTGGGCATAGAGCAAAGGAAATCTGAGATAGGAGGGGAAATGGAATCGGGAAACCCAATTCCTTTTCTTTTCCCCATCATCTATGATACCAAAAGCCTACAAGTTTTGAAACTGGAAAGACAGCCTGAAGTTCAATATAATTAAATCATTAAATGGCATCTGTGATCACAATGATAACTGCTAAAAAGTTGATGGCATCCCGAACCTTTTTATAGATTATTTTTCTCATTATTTTCAGCTCAGACTCCACAAATATCACAAAAACCTGCAATGACAGTAGTGCCATAAAAATATAAAGTGGATAAAGTCTTCTGTTGCAACAGATGGGCCTTTAGAGTTCCAACCAATGTACTTTCAAAAGCTATTATAAAGTATGAAATCAGGCCATTGTGAATTTCAGTCAGGCTTTTAACGAAATTGTCTGTTTCATGTGGTCATGCTGACCTGCAGGGCCTGTAGTTCCGTGTTGCACGGAGATTAAATTTTAGCTTGTTGCTGTTTGAGTATTTACTTAATACAGAAAGGAAGAAATATGTGTACTGCTCTGACAGAGGACATCTCTTCATAGATTTCCAGGGTATACGCAAAAGAGGACAGCTGCAAGTATTTATCTGGCAGCCTTAAATCACCAAATTGTGAGTTTTGGTGTTGTCACTGGACAGGGCCCGTGGAAGTCCCCAAAGTGGAGATGGGGAACCTAGACTCACCCCACCCATGGGGCAGGTTGCAGGTTCACTGACTTCTATCACAGAAAAACAGTCTTCGAGACACATCAATAAGAGGAATAAAGAAATTTATTAGGCAGAATTTTAACAGTACCCACTCAAAGAGAGAGAATGCAGCTCTCCAAGAGAGAGGGGCACCTTGTGGCCTCCAACCAGGTATACTTATGGGGCTTTGGAGCTGTCCCTAAGATGGACTATCTGAAGATGTGTATGCCAGTGTCTGTCAGGCTGCCTCATTTGCCCGTATGGTGGGCTACGTTAAGATGCAAACCATTCACATGTGTTTGGAGCTGAGCTATTCTGTGCTTCATGAGGAGAGGGTCGGTAGGAGGCAGAGCAAGTTACAGGTTCAAGGCACAGGCCCAGAGCCTAGTTCACAGGTTTATTGCCTGTAAGGCCCTGAGGAATTTTTTTCTGGAAGGAAAAAAATAAACTCGAAACCTTTGTGTCCCGAAACTGCAGTTTTTCTTAAAAAGTACAATTTTAATATTACATTTTCCTTGTCTTTTTTCTATCTTCCTTTTTTGTATCCTATTCCAGTGGGAGACAGAGTTATCTCTTCCTATCCAAGGACCAGTACCCACTGGCCACTTTCTAGTGGAAGCTAGAAAGTCTGAGCCGGCAGGGTGAAGGACCTGTGCCAGAAGGCTGGTGGATCCGCACTGGAGCCAGGAAGCAACGCTCAAGACAAAGGAAAAGACCAGATCTCCCCCAAGAGAACAGCAGCCATCCCTGGCGACAAGGATCCGAGCTCTTCCTCCAACTTGAGAACAGCCATGTTGCTATCAGGAAAATCAGCCACAACCAATCTTCTCCTGGGAAATCAGCAGTATGTAGTCTTCCCCTCCCGTTCTCCTGTTATGCCATTTGGCAACAATCCTCAGATGGGTCTTCTATGCCCAGAACCACACTGACTCAGTTCAGGTGGGAATTCCTGCCCAAGTTGACCATTAATTAGTCCACCACAAGGACTAACATGATGCCACACAGAGAAAATTCCACACCTGACCTCATATGACAGGATGCAGTCAAAATGCATGTGCATATACATTTTCCTTCAGTCTATGTGTGTAAGGTGTATATAAAACATGTTTAGACAAAATTGAGTCCCATCCCAAAGATACCTTATTTTGTGCATACAAATATTTAAAAACCTGGAAAAAAATCCAAAATCTGTAACACTTCTGGCCCTAAGTGCTAGAATGGTAGTTAGACAGTGGAAGGCCTGAGGGACAAATGGGGTCCAAAGTAGCATGCTTTGCCAGGTAGAGTTAAATGAAGAAACGAAGATGTTAGTGTATAATACATTTATTACCATTTATTAGGTCTCAGACCCAGAGCCACAGGCCCTGTATTTCTAGAATGAGGCATAAAGCATTCCTGGTTGCCATAGTCTATAGCCCAATGACACCAGACAGGGGAACATTCTTCAAAGGCCCTCCAGCCTTGGGCTGAGACATGATTTAGACTAGAGCTTATCTTTTGTAAATTTATTTCCTAACTTTCTTACATGATTATGGGTTCTGAGGGAACACTGAGCATCTGAAAAGAACCAGGAAAACATTTGACGATTCCAAAGTAACCTCTAAGAAAACTGTTTGATAAGCATCATAATCAGCATACCGGCCCGAACTCCAGGAGTAACTCTCGCGTACACGAAAAAATAGCCAAACTCGCACTCAGTGCAGATGTCTTCCTGGCACTGCCTGACTCCTCCCTTGAAGGAATTAATTTCTCTATATTTACTTTGCAACGAATTATATTTATACTTGTGCACAGCCACCTATGTTTCTCAACTGCATTCTTTCATCAAAGACACAGACTCAAGGAGCACAAGGGCTGTTTCCTGACAGTGTTAGGACCTAGTTTCCAGGTGACACCGAGTGTTTCAGACGAAGGAGACTCGACGTGTATATATAAGGAAAATTCTGAAACACTACTAGGATGAAAATTAGACTTGAATAAATGGAAATGCATAGCATATTCTTTTGTTGAAAGTTCAACACAATAAAGGTCAGCTCTCCTTAAATTTATTCATAAATTAAACATAATCCCAACCAGAGCTTGGCAGTTTTAAACATTCACCCTATGTTTTGATCACACAATGTAATCATCTCAAGAGCCCGTATTGTGATTTCTGACTTCTGATTAGAAGGAAGAGTGACCCTGGGCAGCAAATTTATGAGATGAGTCTAAATATTATGTGATATCATACAACAAGAAGTTGTCAAAGAATAGTAAGGCTGTATCTTTAGGACTCAGGTACCAGTGTGAATAAGCTCCCAGCATAGTAGGTTCTATATCCTTAACAGTTTTTTGTCTGCTTGACCCATCAACTTATGATAGAGATGCTTTTAAATCTCCTGTTGTGATTGTGGAGTTTTGGTGTACGTGCCTTGGGGCAGTGTTGGCAGTTCATTTAGACAAATGAAGTAAAAACAGTTATAAAAACTGGAAAGAGCAAAACTAATGATGAAGGGCAAAATATCATGCATTAAAATATACCAGATATCCTTTAAAATTACATTTTGATACTGGTACATAGACAAACATACTAATGAGAAGAAAAGAAAATCCATAAATAGACCTTACTGTTTATAGAATTTAAGTATACAATAGAAGTACTCTTCTTGGGTCCATGGGGGAAGAGGTGGACTTTTATTTAGCTGGTTTGAGCTAAGTAGATAGGCTACTGAAAAAGATAAAACTTCTCAGAGTATGCACTAGATAAGTTTTCTGGTTTGTTTGTTTGTTTGTTTGGTGCTGGGGATTGAACTCAGGGCCTTGTGCTTGCTAGGCAAGCGCTCTAACCGCTGAGCTAAATCCCCAACCCCTAGATAAGTTTTAAAAGGATCAGAGATTTAAATTCAGAAAATAAGCATATCAGTATCAGAAAAAACATGCATGAATTCTATAACCTGAGTAGGAAAAACTTTTTAATTATGTTTTACACCGTTGTGTAATGGATAGCACATTGGACTTCTAATTATGTTTTAAAACCCAAGAGAAATAAGGGAACATTAATATATTTGATTCCATTAAAATTTTCATGAGTAAAGTAGAACAACAAACTTGTAAAGAATACCGAACTTTGACAACAGAAGGAAAAAACTGCTGGTCCTAGAGAAAACTGAAAGAGATATGGACAGTTCCCAGGCTGGCTGATGCAACCTTGCTAGTGGGAGTGGAAAATGCAAAGTGCCTGTAAGGGGGAATTTGGCAGTATCCTGAAACATCACATATGCATTTATCCTGTGATCAAGCAATCTCATTTCTAAGTATCTACCTCAAATATACATTGCCGAAAATGCATAAAAGACATATGTATACAAGGCTATTCACTGAAATATTATTTATCATCATAGCAAAAGCAGGATACAGCCCAAATATCTATCAAACAGGAACTGATTAAATAAATTGTGGTACTGAAAAGTGAAGGGCTATACAGGTGCAAAAAGGAGTAAAAAATATCTCTGTGAAACACTATAGAGTAGTCTTAGGATATGTCATTTAGCGAAGAAAAGCAAGAAGGAGAAAACAGTATGAATACCACCCTTTTATCTAGAAAAAGAGAATATGAATAATAAATGAATGCACAATTACATCCATGTCATTTAAAATAAAATGATGAATCATAACCAAAAAATGATTGCTTACAGAGGGAAGCAGAAATCAGAGAGACACAAATACCGTAGAAGGGAGAGTTTAGTGAGTATACCTTGTTTTGTACACTTTACTTTGAAACTATGTAAATATTTTACACTCTTCTAAAGAAAAATTAAATTGTATAAAAGCAATTCTTACAACTGAAATCAAGAAGGCATTAATGAACTTTCATGTGTATACAGGCGGTGACAAAACTACACAGAGAAGTATACCCACTGACTTTCAAACACAGAAATATGACCGTACATCTTGGTTGGGACAAACATGAGGAAAAAATAACAAACGAGACAAACAGCCCTGAGAAATAAATCTTAAAATAGTTAATAAGTATCTTAGTAGTAATGTTGACATTGCTATTTTAAGACTGTTGCATGCTTACTGTTAGATAAAGCAAATGAGTAATCTGTTGATGTCTTTAGTATGTTTTGACATGGAGGAAAGAAAATATAGATGCAACTTCAATAAAGTTTGAATTGGAAGTATCATTATGAACTGATGATGTATTTTGTTTTTTAAAAATCATATTCCTGAGGCTGGGGATTTAGTTTCAATCTCCAGCACCGGAAAAAAAAAATCATATTCCTTAAGCTTTGTTCACTGAAAATCCAAAATCCAAAAGGAACAAACCAGAAGTAATATAAAGTATGATGGAAATATACAATGAATGTTTAAATTTAAAAAATTGTCACAGTAAGAGACACATCGCCTCCAATTCTCTTCAGTATACTCCCCCTTGCTTTCAACAAGGAGTGTCTTTACAAGGTATGATAAAAAAATACAGTGAATGCTTCTGCCAAGTGCCATCCAACGGAAAAGCAGGTTCGGAAAACAATTGTGGTGTGTCCTCACTCACCTTACTCACTGGATCTGGCACCACAAGACTTCAGGCTCACCCCTTAGTCAAAATGACCACGAAAGGTAAATATTCTGAGTCAATTCGGGACATGGACGCAGCCATGACGGTGCAACTAAAAACATCCAAGAAAGAGGACTTTCAGAACTGCTTCAGAAAGTGGCAAGAATGATGGGATACATGCTTTGGAAGTCGGGGGGGGGGGTGGTTGAGAAGATTAATGATAATGTCTTTTACCGTGACACATTTTTTAAAAATTTAAACATTCACAGTATTTTTCAATCACACCATGTAATCCATCACCTCAAAGGCCCAGATTGTGATTTCTGAATTTCCAGTAGAAGGAAGAGTGCTCCCAGGCAGTAAGTTTATGAAATGAGCCTAAATATCATGTAATACCATAAAACAAGAAGTTTTCAAAGAATATTAGAGTGGCGTCTTTAGAACTCAGGAACCAATGTGAATAGAATCTCATTGATCAAAGGTGGGTTTGTCTGATAATCAGGCAGAATGAAAACATACAACGGATTTAAATACATGGATTGATATTTATACTTAAAAATACTCTTTGGTCATCCTTGGAGAATGCTGGAGAAACAATGTCCTATTTTGAACTGACAAAGGGAGAAATCAAGTGTTAATTATGCCTTTCCTATATGAACTGTTCCCCAGGGTTAAAAAAATACTTGGTAAATACAAGTTCTACTTGTGAAAGTGTTTCAGCTAGCAAAAGAAAAAGGAATAACAAAAATAATCATTTTATAACACCTTTTAGATTAATGGATATAGGTAATGATCAATGAGTATTAATGGCAAAAAAGAGCCACACGAACATTATATGTTTTGTAATGGGAATACACCGTATCAACTATAATAAAATACAAAAGTAAATTGAATTAGTTACTAATTTAAAATAATTATAAATGAGTTTTGTATTTAAAATGGGTGTAAAACTAAAACACTAAACAAAATGAAGATGAGGGAAAGTGTAATATTTGAGTAATAAAAGCAGGGTAAGGAGCTTGTTATGATTGAGTTAAGGATATAACACTGAAGAATTCTAACCTTCATCAGGAAACTTACAGAATATGTATTTTAAACTTTGAAGAAAGTTGATACATAAAAATATAACGTGTAACTTCCAAACAGGCAAATGGAATTTTTTTCTATCAAACAGAAGGTAAGGAAAAAGGAACAAAGAATAACTGGTTAATAGAAAATTAAAAAATAAGTCCAAAAACATTATTAATCACAGTAAATGAAACAGATTATACTCTGAAGAATGGAATATTTTAAAATTTAACTATATAAGACACACGTCGAAAAAACTAGAGCTACAGAAATGTTGAAAATAAAGGAATGAAGAATATGTGCCATTCTAATACTAATCATATAGAGATGCTAAAACTGTATTAATGTAAGTTAAATTAGAAATCAAAGTGACAACTGCACTAACTGGAATAAAGTGAGATAACCAGCAATACTCTAAGGGAAATTATACTAGAAATATATTAGTTCTCAACTTGAGTGCAACTAAAAACATTGCCTCAAGGGAAATACAACAAAAACCCACAAACATAAGCATCTCTATCATAAATTGATAGATCAAGCAGACAAAAAAGTTTAAAGATATAGAACCTATAACATTTCAAAATATGTATTTAATCTTCATCCCTGTTTCTTGATGTACAGATCCTAAAACGCTTCGTATCTCCAGAGTGATGAGTATTTTTTGTATGCTGATGAGCTGACTGGTGGTCAGCAGCTCTTAGACAGCTTTAAAATAGGAACTGGTCATGTAAAAGATCATTACAGGGTTGGAACTTTCAGTCCCACGCCCAAGCTTTGGGGACTAAAGAATGTTTTGATCATCTATGATTGGTCAGTCCTGCCTACATTAATGAAGCCTCCATAAGAACCAAAGGGGACATGCATCATCCTTCTGTCCAGCATATCCATATTATATATGCTATTTGACTGTTAGTCACTTGCTAGCTGACTTCTGTCTTGGTTTTCAGATAGACCACCACAGCATTGCAGTACAGACCAGCATAGCTTGTGTTCAAGTACCCCTTATTTTACTTAACAATGGCCCCAAGAGTAGTTATGCTTGCATTTTATTACAGTATATTGTTATAATTATTCTATTTTATTGCTAGTTATTATTGTTAATTTCTTACTATGTCTAATTTACAAATTACATGTTATCATAATTATGTATATTTAGGGGGGAAAGCCAATCTAGACAGAGTTCTACACTGTCTGCTATTTTAGGCATTGCTGGTGATCTTGGCATGTACTTCCAGCAGATAAAGTGGGATGACTATATAATTTTTATAAAAATAAATACTAAATGAAAATAAAATGACTAACATTATAAATAAATTGGAATAAAGGGAATAAGAGCAGTAAAAATGAAGTAGAAAACAAATTCACGGGATCAACAAAAATTAAAACCTAAAAAAGAAATCTATAAATTGGACATATCTCTGGCAATTTAGAATAAAAAAGGGAAAAGACACAAATAAACAATATTAGGACAATAAAAATATAGATCTCAAATAAGGAATTTTCTAAAGTTAAGGAGATACTGTTGGAAAAACATAGTAATATATTTGAAAAGTTAGACAAAAAAAATCATTTCTAACCAAACACAAATTATAAAAAACTAACAAAAATAACATAAAAATGCTAAGATTAAACTGGTATTCAAATGTATTATACAAAATGTATCATGCTTGGTTAATTTTATAAGCAAGTGTTTTATTTTGAATCTGGACTGTCTCCTAAAGGCCTATGTGTTAAAGATTTGTTCTTCATATTGGCACCATTGAGAGATCGTAAGTCACTGGGGGTGTGCCTTGAAAGAGATTGTAGGAATTCAGCCCCTTCCTATCTTTCTCTTTCATTCCCAACCAAGAGGCAAACAGGCTTTCTCTGCCACACACTCCCACAATAGTGTATTGCCTCACCATCAGCCCAGAAGCAGCAAGGGCAGACAATCATGGACTGAAACCTCCAAAATTATGAGCCAAAACAAACCTTTTCTCTTTCAAAGTTGATTAGCTCAGGTATTTTATTGCAGCAATGGGATGCTGACTAATGCAGCAAGTTTTATCAACTCTCAAGGAACATAATCTCCCTATTGTATACAAACTGTTCCAAACAACATAAGAAAAGCTATTGAATCCATTTTATGGGGCTAATAAAACTTAGACATCAAAGTTTGATAAGGACAGTGCAAAAAAATTAAACCTACAGACCATTCTCACATAAACCTAGATACTAAAGTTCTAACATCTTATTACCTAAGTTGTTAACTTGGTGACAATATATTTAAAAATATACCAGCATATGTGTTGTCTACTGCTTTGTAACAAGTAATCAAAAAACTTGGTGGTTTGTAACAACATCCATTTATCATCTCAGTTTTCATAGACTAGAAATTTAGACAAAGCTTAAGTGAATTCTCTTTTTAGGGTCTCATACAGCAGGAATCAAGCTTTAGCTAGGGACCTGAGGTCTCATTTGAGTCTTTGGATCCTCCTTCAAGTTCACATGGTTGTTGGCAGAATTTATTTCCTTGCAGCTATGAAAGTCATAGTGACTTGTTTCTTCAAGGTCAGCAGGAAAATCTTACACCTTGACCATCTTTTAAAGCAAATTCCTGGGTGAGTCAGATTCATCCAGGAAATCTCTCTTTTGATTAACTTAAAAGTCAACTGACTAAGAACTTTAGCTGCACCTGAAAAATGCCTTCACTTTGCCAAATTCTACTGGTTAGAAGCAAATTATAGGTACCACTCACTCTTGAGAAGAGGGCATTACACAAAGGCACAATCTGGGGAATCACAGCATCCACTTTAGAATTCTGCTTGCTAAAACCAAATAGAGTTATTTGGGGAATGTAAGGATGACTTAACATAAAAATTACCAATGCAATAGATATGCTATATTAACAGGTAAAATTAGAAATTTGTGTGATTATAAAAAGTGATATTGAGGGCTGGGGATTTAGCTCAGTGGTTAGAGTGCTTGCCTTCCAAGCACAAGGCCCTGAGTTCCATCACCAGCAGCCCCCCAAAAAAAGATATTGAAAATACATTCAATAAAATTTAACACTCCTTCAGAAAAAAAAGTTCTTCAGCAAATTCAGAAAAGAAGTTGTATTAGTAACTTTCCATTTCTAGGACAAAATACCTGACACCTACAACATGAAGGAGAATTTTATTTGGGCTCATGGTTCCAGAAGTTTCGGTCCATAATTGGCCAGCTCATGGCAGAAGAAAGGTGCTCAATCAATGGTGTCCAGGAAGCAGAGAGAGGAAGGAGCCAGGGATAAGAACACACCCTTCCAGGTCATGTCCCCAGTGACCCACCTCTTCCTACCAGGCCCTACCTCCTAACAGCACATTAAGCTATGAATTCATCAGTGGATTAATCCACTAATGAGTATAGTGGACCCATGATCCAATTTCCTTCCAAAAATCCAACCTCTGAACACAAAACTTTTGGGAGACATTTTAGATCTAAACCATAACAGAAGCTACCACCTGTAACCTAATAAATGTATCTATCAGAATTTATGGAAAATATCACTTCAAAAAGGGCAAACATGTCCATAAAACCCAGGAATAAGACAAAGATGGTGGCCATTCTTTGCTTAAAAACAGACTTTTTAAAAGCACTCTTATGTTCATGACAAAACTGAGTAAAATGTACAGAGATTTCCCATATACTACCCACCCCAACACATGGGTATCTTCCCCCTCTGTTGACATCCCAAACCAGAGTGGTACATTTGTTACAATCAACTGGCACAACATTATCATCCAAAGCCCATAGTTTACACTAGGTCTCACTCTTGATGCTGAACGGTCTATGTATTTGGACAAATGTATAATGACAGTATATACAGTATACTATCATACAGAATACTTTCACTGCTCCAAAAATCCTCTGTATCCTGCCTATTCATCCTCTCTCCCCTCTCTAAACCCCAGTACCCACTGATCTTTTTACTGCCTCTATAGTTTTGTCTTTACCAAATGTCATAGAGTTGCAACTGTAACCTTAGATCATTGATTTTGGATCAATAGATTTTTTTCTAATATGTGCATTCAATGCTATAAATTTCTTTTTTAAGCACTGCTTTGCTGACATCTCATATATTTTGATAAGTTGTGTTTTTGTTTTTATTTATTTCAAAGTATTTTGAAATTTCTCTTAATAATTCTTTGACTTGCATTATTTATGTGTATTTAATTCCCAAATATCTGGAGATTTTCCAGGTATCTTTCTGCTATTAATTTTTAGTTTAATTCTTTTGTGATCTCAAAGTAGATACTATATGATGATGTATGTTCTTTTAAATTTGTTAAGGTATGTTTTATGGCCCTGAATGTGGTCTACCTTTGTGTATGCGAATGTTCCATGTGAGCTTGAGAAGAATGTGTATTATGCTGCTATTGGATAAAATACTCTATAAATGTTAATTAGATCCAGCTGGTTGGTAGTGTTGTTGAGTTTAACTATATTCTTAGCGATTTTCTCTGCTGGATGTGTCTATTTCTGATAGAGGAGTGTTTAAATACCAACTACAATGAATTCATGTATTTCTCCTGCCATATTTGAACATTATTTTTTAAACAGAAATCATACTGATGATCCTTGGAGGTGCAAAAATACAAGAAAAATAAAAGGGGTAAAAAGTTTGGAAGTATCAAATCGCCCTCATTTGCAGACAGTTTGCAGAGAAAGCTGAAAAGAAGATGCAAACTTTTTGAATTAGCAAAAATGCTCAGCAAGGTTGATAAATACAAAACCAGCATGAAAATCAGTAGCATTCTTAGGTATCAGCAATAACCAATCAGACCATGGAAATGGATGGGGGAAATATTCTATCATAAGGAACAATAAAGCCACAATGTACAAAATATGAATCATTTTGAAATACATACAAGAATACTGAGGTAAGAAGTATAGACGCCTACCAAAATGTAATTAAACAGACGTAAAAACACAGAGACATACATGTACTGTTCATGGATAAGCAGACTCGTTGTAATAAAAACTAATTTTCTGAAACTAATCACTTTAATGCCACTTTGATAAAAATACCAACAGTGCTATCTTTTAGAACTTGATAAGTTTATCCTAAAGTTTATTTGAAAAATCAGATGACCAAGAATAGCTAAGAATATTCTGAAGAGCTTTGTGAATGAAATTTGCCTTGCTGTGTATCAACTTATTATAAAGTTATTTACTATTAATGTAGTGTAAAAGTGGCAGAAAAATAGAGCAATGTAACCAAATGGGTGGCTCAGTAACAAACCTACATACGTGAAACATGAAATCTGTAACAGGTAAATCATGAAGAAAACAATTCATTAAAAGATGGTACTAGTCAGGCATGGTGGTACATGCTTGTAATTCTAACACTCTGTGAAGCTGAGCAGGAGGGTCTCAAGTTCAAGCCTAGCCTGAGCAACTTAGCAACTTAGTGAGACCCTGTCTCAAATTATAAAGCAGAAAAAGGGCTGAAGATGTAGCTCAGTGTGAAGTCCCTAGGTTCAACCTCCACTACCACAAAAAAAAAAAAATGCTATTAATGTCAACCTCAGCTCTTTGTGTTTCCTACTTACATACACTTTCTTAGAAACATCATCCAACCTTTTGAACTCAACAGGTGATTTCAAATCTGTTCCTCCATCTCATCTCATCTTTCAGCAGGCTTATATATTCAGTTGCTTCTTAGAGATATGATCCTGGACTTCGAAATATGCACAGTAAACTTATTATCTTGTCCCCAAAATCTGTTCTTATCCATGATGCGTTTTTTCACTCCATTACTAGAACCACCCTTTACTCTATTAAACAAGCCAGAAACCTTTGGAAGTATATTTCCCAAAATGAATTCCAAGCAAACCACCAGAACAGGACATTAATATGTTTTATGCAATAATAAAAGTTCTTTGATAAAGTCTTAAACTGTTGGATTAAGCAAAAATAAACAGATTTCCTTTCTCAAATTAGTAATCAGAGCTATTACTGTCCTAGTTTGCACTTAAGAGGGTGACACTGTGTTTCCCAGACTTGCATAATAGAATGACCTTTTCAAATAAAATATCTTGCTCAACTAATTTTCTAAGGACTTTAGGATATATTTTCCTCTCTTTCTGAGTTTATTGCTCAAGCATCATGGGGCTTTTGAACAATAAGTCTCGCTCCCTTTCTCCACACAGCTGCCAGTGACACAAGTTACAAAGATGACCATTAGTTCCCTGCTTAAAACATTGCAAAAGACTACCATTTGGAAAGCTCAAAGTTCCTTAGCTTGGCAAGAAAACTTACTCAGTGCTCCTGTTCCTTCCCAACGTTTCCCACCCCGGTGATAATGAAGTACTTGATGGGGTTGAGAGTGTGCTAACCCAAAATATAGCACCTTGCCATTTGAGAAAACAGCAGAAGCAGGAAGGTCACTGTGCTGGACTTATTATTGTGGTCAACTTGAGCCAGAAAGCCCAGCTGGACTGAGTCGGTGTGGTTCTGGGTGTAGAGGATCCACCTGAGGACTGTTGCTGACACAACATAATGGAGAACCAGAGCAGAAGATAGTGGCAGGCTGTTTCCCAGGAGAAGCTCTGTTGCAGCTGGTTCTCCCAAAGGGAACTTGGCTGTTCTCATCACAGAAGGAGCTGGAGACCTCACTGTCATCCAGGATGGCTGCTTTTGTTTCGGGTGAGCTCTGGTCTTCATCTCTGCTGTGACCATCATATCCTGGTTCCAGTAAAGATTTCTTCAGCCTTTTAGTGCAGACATGGACACAAACATTGCCATGGGCTCCCAGACCTTGATTGGATCTTTCGGGTCTCCAGTGCATGGACAGTCATTCTGCACTCTTCCAGCATTTGGCTTATGGGTGAATGTTGTAACTTGTAAATGTCCTGTATTAAATCTGCTTTCTTGCAAACCACTGACTCTAGAAAAGTAACTGATACAGTCACTCTCACTCTGTCTTCCTCCCTTAAAGCAGGCCAGAAAGCCCTCATCTGAGAGATACCATCCTGTATTATTCAGTGTTCTCCAGAACAAATAGGATATACAGTATATATGAAATTGGCTTATATAATTATGGACACCAATAAGTCCCGTGATATGCTGTATGCAAGCTGGAAAACCAGGAAAGCCAGTAATATAATTCAGTATGGAGGTGGGGCTTTTGGAAGGTGTTTGGATCATGAAGGTGCTTACCTGAGTTCATAGCTAAGTGGGCTATTAGCAGGCAGAGCTTAGTTGAAGGAAGTAGATCACTGAAGGTGTAACCTGAATGAATGTATCTTGTCCCTAACCCCTTCCTCTCTCTTCTTTTTTCTCTTTTCTCTCCTCTCTCCTCTCTCTCTCTCTCCTTTCTGGCTGGCATGAAGTGACCAGCTTTCCTCTGTCATGCCCTTCTCCCACTATGCTTCTGTCTTGCCACACGGCTAAAGCAGCAGAACCAGATAAGAATAGACGAAAACTTTTGAAAGCATAAGCCAATTTCAATCACTCCTCCTTTCAGTTTGTTCTATCAGGTGCTTTGTCACAGTGAGGGAAAGCTGACTGACATTCCGAGGTAGTCAGAGGTGTAACTCTTAGTCCAAGGCTGAAGGCCTGATAAACTGGTGGGCTGCAGTTCTAAGTCCCAAAGTTCAAAGGCCCAGGAACCTGGACTTCTGAAGTTTCAAGACAAAAGATGATGAGCTCCTTGCTCTGGAAGACAGAGTTCACACCTTCCTCTGCCTTTTTGTTCTATCTTGGCTGTCAATGGGTCAGACGCTACCCACCCACATTAGTGAAGGTGGATGTTTGTTACTCAGTCCCCTGATTGGAATGCTAACCCCTCTCAGAAACACCCTCACAGACATGCTGAGAAATTATGTTTTACCAGCTCTCTGGGTATTCCTTAACCCAGCCAGGTCGACATCCGAAATGAACCATCATACCTCCCTACACCTGGAGGAAAGAACCATCCTTGTCCCTGAAAGCACGAGGGCACAAAATAGAATCTGAACAAACAGCCCTCGTGAAGTTTCCTCCACCTTATAACCACTGCATCACACCTTTTTATCCTCCAATTATATTTCTACTGTCCACTTCTCCCTCAAACCTAGGGAAAAAATGCACAAGCTCAACCATTTTTTCAGCTCTTCATTTCCTTATGAAGGCTCCTGTATCACATAAAACTTTTGCCAAACAAATTTCTGTTTTTCTTTTGTTAATGTATCTTTAGTTATAGGCTTCAGCCATGAGCCAAGGATGGCCAGGAATAGGGGATTTTTCATCCTCCACACTCCCTATAGCTCACTAAGCATGACCCACCATTTGTTCTTTACAGTTCTCTTTCTGAAGTTCCACACATTGTATATTACGTCAAAGGATAATAAGTTCCACTTGCTGGACTGAATTTTAAAATCTAATTGAGAAACCAAGAGTAATGTTTTAAATAATTAGCAAACAATAGACGATTATTAGACTCGAGGGTAGATTTCTTTTCCAGGTCTCGGTGCCTTGTTAACTGAACTCTGTGTGTGCAATGAGTCACAAAGGCTTCTCATCTGTTTGATTAAAAAACATGTCAACCAAGCATGGCGACACACGCCTGAAATTTCAGCTACTTGAGAGGGTGAGGCAGGAAGATAGCAAGTTCAAGGCCAGATTCGATGAGAGCTTGCCTCAAAATTAAAAACAAAAAGAGCTGGGGCTGCAGCTCAGCGGTAGCACACTCCTGGGTTCAATCCCAAGCACTGCAGAAAAAAAAAATCGACATAATGCATGTTCTCTTTTTCTAATGACTAACTAGAAATCTAATTTATCTAGTCTTTGGCAAAATATCTCTTTCTCTTTATGGCTCTTTCCTTATTATAGGGAAGCCACATTAATACTAAAAACCTTGATAAATGATTACCCTAAAATTAAGAATTGTGTTCTTTGAAAACTACCATCAAGAGAGTATAAAGCTGGACGCAGTGGTGCAGGCCTGCAATCCCAGCACTTAGGGGGAATGAGGGAGGATGGAGGAGGACTGCAAGTTTGAGTCCTGCCTGGGCAACTTAGCAGGATCCCGTCTAACAAAAAAAAAAAAAAAAAAGAGTATAAAGGCAAGCCACAGTGTGCTACATACAAGATATTCAGATATTCAGAAAATATGTAACTGACGAAGGGCTTGTATCCAGAATACACAAAATACAACTCCTACAACTCAATAAGAAAAAGTCAAAATGAATCAAACGAGTCAAAAAAATACCAAAATTTAATGTCATAAACATGAAATAAGATTAACAATATCAACGAGAACAAAAATAGGGAAAGGTGGTTTAGAGGAGGAGGAAAAGAGGTGGGAGGGAATAGCAAGGGGATTAAATAAAGAGCCAAGCTATATTATGTACATGTACCCACTCCCCAAGATGACTGTAAACTGAATGTACTGCAAATATATACTATTTAAAAATAAAGTAAATTAGCATTTAATAAAACAGGAAATTTAAATGGCCAATAAACATGAAAAGATAACCAATACAAATTAAATCCACAAGATACCCTTGTACTTAAAATTTAGCCCATCAGAACCCCTAAAACCTTCTAAAGGCTGATAACAACAAGTGTGAGTGAGAACACGGAGCAAAAAACCTCTTAGAAATTGCTTTTGGAACTGTAAAGTAGTACTGCCACTTTGGAAAACCATTTACCCATATTTGCTAAAGCTGAATACATATAAGCCAGTGACCCAACAATATTAATCCTGGGTACAAATCTGTCAGAAATACATAAGCAAGTGCACAAAGATATGTACAAAAACGTTCATAAAAGCCCGAAACTGGAAACAAGGCAAATGTTTACCAATAGTGGAATGGATAAGTGAATTGTGGAATAGTCTTCATAGTATAGAATACTATACAGTAATGAACATAAGCAAAGTGCAACAAATTAGATTAATTTCACAACCATAATGCTGAGTGAAAAATCCAGACACCAAAGAATGCAAAGGATGCCATTTGAATAATTTCAGAGGGAAATCAAACTGATTATACACATGGTAAAACTACGAGAAAAAGCAAGGAAATGATGATCAAAAAATACGAGAGTGGTTACTTGTGGGGAAGGAATGAAATTCTAATTTGAAAGGCAGGACGACACGGAGCAAGGAGATTCACTGAGTGTAGGAAATGCTCTATTTCTTCGCCTGAATACTGATTACATTGGCATTCATTAAATAATAATTTCTTAACAATTGCATATAGTTGTTCTATGTACTCTTAAATTTCGTATTTTTACCTCATAATAAAGAAGTTTCAGAATACTAAGATCTAGGTTCTACCCCAATCCAGCCATAGCAGAGTTTCTGTGTTAAGGTGGGGTTTGAGCAACTGTTTTGTTAAAAGCCTTTTATGTGCCTCCAATAAGAAACCAAAACTGAGAACCATTGATCTAGAAGCCAATTAAACTTTCTTAAATACTAGGTTTTCATCTCTGACATGGTACTATTTTGGGAATCGGTTCTCTGGTGGGTTCTATAATACATGTATTCCACAATGTCAGTGAAAACTTGTTGTGTTGATTGGGTACACTTCAACACATTCGTGTCATGCACACATCTTGGGGGGAGGGGCCAGTGGTGTATGACTTGCAGTGCTCAACACAGTGCTTATTGCTAAGCTAGGTTAGTATTTATCTAGAATGTCCCCAGAAGCTGATTACCAAGGTGCTGGGGGTGTAGCTCAGCAGTAAAGCAAGTGTTTAGCATGTGCGACGTCCTGGGTTCAATCGCCAGCACACACATGCACACACAGAGCTATATATCAAATATGTGATTCGACTCAGGGAGCTGAGCAGTGTGGGAAATACTGAGGAAGTGAGCAGAAAGAGGAGTGAAATGGGAGAACCAGCAATTCAGGAAATCGTACCCTCCTCTGCCAATTTCTTTCTCCCTTTTGATGAGCCTCTTGGCAGAGAGACCCCACCCCTGGGACCGCAGTCTCTGCCAGCTTCTTCTGCTGTACAGGGTTGCATACTCCTAGCTTTCTCTCTGCCTCTTCTGAGAGCCAATCAAAACAAAACCATGCCAAAGAAACAGAGAGATTCAAAGGGACTCATAGAGGTATGGTTGCAGAAGAAAGGTCTTAAGCTTCTAACTAAAACCTATTCAAAAGCTCATCATTAGAACCTTTAGGAGTAAAGCTTCCCACCATCTACAGGTCTCTGCATGGGGACACTTCAAATCCACTCCTCACATCCTAAAATATGTTTTGGCCAGTTTCACCAAACTGGCCAAAATCCAGAGTGGCATTTTGACCAAAGTCTCCCTCTAGGTGGAGAACTTCCTGTTCTGAGGAAGTTGATCAACTAATAGGAGCTATGCTATTAATGAGCAATCAGGGTATTGCTTTGATTTCGATTCGGGTTGCCTGTCAAAGATTTACGTGCTGGAAGCTTGTTTCCCAATGTAACAATACCAGAAGGTGGCAAGGCCTTTAAGAGGTTGGGCTTAGTGGGAGTTGTTGGGTCATGACTGCCCTCATGAAGGGATTTATGCTGTTCTCAAGAAGTGGGTGCAATCTTGCAGGAGTAGATTAGTTCCTACAAGAGTGGATTGCTACAATGGAGCAGAACTACCCTCTTCCTGGTCTCTTGCTTCCTCTCTCTTTATATGTTGTTTTCCACATATGCATCATTGGTAGATATATAACTTATTCTTCCAAAATAAATGCCATTTGCATTTGAACAGCTGCTGGAAGATTCAGACACTTGAATCTTCAGATTTTGGAGAATTCATGAAATACTTTGCTGGGAGGTGTTTGGATCCCTTAAAACCACACTATGTAACTCCGGGCACCCACAGGCTGATTCCACACTTAGCAACTGTGGACACAGTCAGATCTCTCTTTGGGAACTCATGTGAAAATGGTCTACCTCTTATTCCCAACCATAGAATCAGCCCAACTTTTCACTTTCAGCTTCCATG
The DNA here is from genome assembly GCA_004026905.1 of Hystrix cristata. Classification (NCBI taxonomy): domain Eukaryota; kingdom Metazoa; phylum Chordata; class Mammalia; order Rodentia; family Hystricidae; genus Hystrix; species Hystrix cristata. The sequence goes on from PVJO010007268.1 coordinate 53,888, forward strand.
GACCTTTACTAAGGTGGATCATCTCGTCTCTTTCCATGCCTTTGTCCCTACCTAGAATTGACTATGCCTCTCCTCCCCTGTACCCTGACCTTATCCAAATATCTTTATAAGGCCAAATTTCAGCCCCTCTCTTTCATAAAAATCTTACAGACCTTCATCAATTTCCTCCAAATTCCACAACTTTTATTGTCTGATCATTTTGTTCAGCACTCCAGAGGCTACAGGGGAAAATTATGTTTCAACGGCAAACATACATTGTCTAGAAAAGAAGTGTCAGCAAACTTTTTTTGGTAAAAGGACAGATAGTAAATATTTTAGGGTTTAAGGGTCATAGTGTCTCTGTTGCAACGACTTGGTCTAGCGGCTATATGGCTGTGAAAGCAGACACATACAAATGAGTAGGCATGGCTGCATTCAAATAAAACTTTATTTACAAAAACAGGCATAGGGTTAAATTTCCTCCAGGTTCTGATTCTATGGCAGCTATTTTACAACTCTGTAAATTGTAGATAACTGATAGCAATGCAAAATAATTCTTATTTATATACATGCAAATTCTGTCCTGTCTGGTAGACTTTTGGGGGTGGGTGACACTAGTGACTGAACCAAGGAATTGTGTGCTGAGCTACATCCCCAGTCCTTATTTTATTTATTTTTAGTCAGGGTCTCACTAATTTGCTGAGTTGCTTCAGCTGAGCTCGAACTTTGGTAGATGTTTCAGTAACTTCTCTGTCTCATTGTGGAGGAAGCCAATTCAGCCTTCATTTGCACATTCATTTCAATGTACTTGATCTACATATTCATCTGTTCTTTATATTCTCCTTTGAATTAATTATGACATCTGTCTGGTCCCCTCATGTGAGTTAAATAAAGTCTTTAACATGTATTCATTTTTATATCACCTTGTAGTCAAAATTTTACCATTTTTTGAAAATTATCTCCAATAGGCTAGATACCATTCCGGAATGAAAAAAGAGCCAGAGCACCAAACTAAAATAAGGCATAGTTTCTTTCTTGTTCATTCTCCTTCAGTCCCACCAGACCTGCAACTTCCTTCGGGGCAGAGACACCTTGTGTTCCCGTCAATGAGGGTTGGTTAATCGCTTAGTGGGTTAGTTTCTTTCTATAGAACTGAGCTCTTCCTTTTCCGCCCTAAACCGAATAGTTTCAGCATTGTGATGAAAGGTAAAAGATACCATTTTAAAATGCAGTGAGCAAAGTTCACTTGCATTTGGGAGCTCAGAAACATGGTTCTCCAATCAAGGCCTTAATGTGACTGGAACCAGGAACAGTTTTGGCCTTGGAGGAAATAAATATCACATTCTTGCCGGCTCAAATGTACAAAATTAAACCTCGTGGTTTTATCTATGTTTTAGGTCTTCCAAAAAGAACAAAAGGCTGCCTAAACCTTCCTTTCATCTTTGCCAACAAAAATTCTTTATGCTTATATAACGTATTACAATTTCATTTGAGGTGCTTTAAAAGCCTGCAAAATCTTTAACCTCATAACCACCTTGGGATCTGTACAGGCATCATTTATCCCCATTTTGAAGAAAAAGAAACTGAGGAGTGTGGCTCACAAGACTTTTCCAGGTTAACAAAGATGGTGGTAGAAAAGGCAGACAGAAATCTTGAGTTAGAATTCAGTCCTCTAAACACAGTCCAGCACGTATTCTAACCCTGGATATGCTTTACGGCCATCGGAAAAAGCCATGTTTGTTTGCCAGTGCACATGGAAAATGCATGACCTAAAATTTCTCATAAAACCCCCAAATTTCATCAAAATCCTTGGCAATTTACATGAATTTTTAATTTGTTAGTGTTTCCATTATCAGGACTTGTTATAACTGCTATTTACTCTGAAAATACTACAGTCTTCCATAGCCCCACTAATAAAAGTATTCTGCCTAAAGATGAGGGTCTAAACTAAGTTTTAATCTGCTTTTAATATATTAAACTATGCCCACACAGAGTCACATATGTGAATGCTCATGTCAGCATTTTTCATAATAGCTAAAATGTAGAAACAACCTAACGTCCATAAATTGATGAATGGACAAATAAAATGTGGTGCCTCTGTACAATGGGATACTGTTCAACAATAAGAAAGAGTGAAGCTCTGACACAAGCTACAATATGGATGAACCTTGGAGACATAGTAAGTGAAATCAATTAGACACAAAGAACCACATACTGCATGATTCCACTTACATGCAATATTCAGAAAAGGCAAGTCTACAAGAAAGAAAGTAGATTGCTGGTTACACATGGTTATATGTGGGAATAGGAAGTGATGACTAATAAGTCCTGGTTTCTTTTTAGGTTGATGGAAAAGTTCTAAAATTGGATCATGATGGTGATTACACAACTCTGTAAATATACTAACAGTCATTGAATGGTGCACTTAATATGGATGCATTTTATAGTATGTGAACTATATCTCAATAAATTTTTCAGTAGGTAAGTAAACAAATAGCTTCACAATGGCTGCCCTACATATGCCTCTACCCTTGACTGCTCCACATGAAAACCAAAGAAATAAATTGCCACTGCAAAGACACCAGGAATCGTTTTATATTGTTCTAAGTTTTTTTTTTTCTGGGCAATAATATAAGTGTCATGGGATTCAAAGTTTCAATACTATGATCGGAGGGTAATTTCACCACAGGTATGCAGCTTAACAGGGTGTTAATTGGGAAGCCCGTGAACACCTCCTCCACAGGCAGCCCAGAGAGCAGTGCCAACATTTGCTGGTGAATACAATAATTCAAGAGCCAAATCCATGATCAAAAATAAAGACGAATTTAACTCGTTTTTATACCACGGCCATTACCACACAAAATGACTTAAATAAAGCCCATTTTAATTGGAGCCGAAGGCTTCTTGACTTCACCACTAATCAGAACCACTTCAGGTTTTGGAAATATTTCCGTTCTCTGGAAGGAAAAGAAAAGAGCCAAAATTAAGGGCTAAAATTTTTCTAATAGAAATGACTTCCACACATTCAAGTATGTTGATTCTTTGGTATGAGTAAAGAAAGGTCATGCTGATTCCCGAGACTCTGGGGGATCAGATACCCAAGGTTTCCACAGAAACAGAAGGATAGCTAGGTGGTAATGGAGTTTCCATCTCTAAGAATGTCCATTACTTCTCCCAAACTCCTAGCCGAGCTGGGGAGGAGATGATGGCCTACCCTTGGGGAAGCTAGCTGGCTGACTTCCTGCAGAGAGAGAGAATGCTTGACAAAAAATTAGCAGTCTAGTTGATGGCAGCAAGATTCTAAATCCTGCATCTTTAACTGGACTTGAATAGCCATTCCTTTCCTCTTCCAGGAAGACTGCAAACAAAAAACAAGCAGTCCATTACTCTTCAGGGACAAAAGCCACTGTCTGGACAAGAAGATGATATTTTTAAAAGCCTCAGTGTTGTTCCCTAGGTAGAAGAGTCTTTTACTTTTATAGAAAAGTGGCTTGAAGTAAAAGACTTTTGAGTGATTTCATTAACTAAAAGATAGCTTCTCAAGAGCCTTGGTTCCATCCAAAAATTAATGGATAGAAATCTCATTCTTTTTAAACCCTCTTAATACATAAGTGTATTCCTATACATAAGGAAAAGAGAAATGTATTTGTTATACCAAACAATATGTGTAGGAAAAATGAAATCTAAAAAAACCCAAAAAACTAAGAAGGCACAGCTAGACTTCAAAAAGTACCAAGTATGCCCTGTGGGAAAGATAGTGTTAGCCCACAAACACTTCCCATCACTACATTCTGACATTACACTACATGAAAGCACTAAGTCTCAAATCCCTACCACCAACCAACCAACCTCTCTGACAACAAAGAACAATTGTCCTGTTCTTGACCTAATGTTGAGTACAGTTTGATGTATTGAAATGTGCTATAACAGTCGGTTAGCATTTACCATGTGTGATTTGAACCAAATAATTAAATCACACACACGCACGCGCACACACACACACACACACACACAAACACACCCCTCACCTCAGGCATAAAAAAATGAAATACTATGTTTCCTGATGTCCGGAATGGAGTAAACACTTTGATTTCAACTTATTCTGCTTTATTTTAGTACTATTTTGGATAGAAGATATGGAATTCAGACCTAGTCCATTGTAGAAGCACCACAAATCCAGCACAGTTTTTCTGGTGTGTTTCAAAGGGCAATGTTAAATGTGTTTTCTCAACATAGGATTTCTTAGAAGCTTTAATATGATCATGTTCATTGCGAATCTCTAAAAGGTGATCATAGAATGTAGCATGTCCTTCTTTAACCATGGGCCCCCTTCCTGCTGAAAATCTTAATAATAACACTCTAAGGACTACACTTTAAGAAATACAATGGAATAAGTGCAAGGGACTTGGGCTTCGAGTTGGCCAAAGTCAACTGTCATCGCAAAGGGAGGCTGCTTGGTTTTTCAGTGTCCATATTCTGTCCTTTCCAAAATCTCGTCTCCTTACTATGGACTTCCAGAGATTTTTAAAGAATTAAATGGCAGATGCGTGAAAATGTTGTGAAAGGTTAAAAATGCAACCCAAGCCGGGTTTTGTGGCACACATCTGTAATTCCAGCTACTTTGGAGGCTGAGACAGAAGGATCACAAGTTTGAGGCCAGCGTGCGCAACTTAGTGAGACCCTGACCCAAAATAAGAAAGGGCTGGGGAAGTAGCTTACAGGTGGAGCACTTGCTAGCACATGCAAGGTCTTGGTTTCAATCCTAGCACCATAAAGGGGAAAAAAACTCAAATGTAAGGCATCATTTCAATATGCTATCCCATACTGCTAACATCTATCTCATTAGTCCTTCTTAAAGTTTTAAGAATTCAAAAAGAGACCAAAGTAATGCAATTTAAAATGAAACCCTAATGTGATTTAAATACAAGATAAGTGTGTTTATAGTAGTTAAAAATTGAGGTTCAAAAAGAAAGTCAATGGGGTTGGGGATCTAGTTCAGTGGCAGAGTGCTTGCCTCACAAGCACAAGGCCCTGAGTTCGATACCCAGCACCAAAAAAAAAAAAAAAAAAGGTCAAGAGAGACAGAAATCCACCTCTTGGTTCAGTGTCTAAAACGTTTATACTTTGACACTGTTTTTATTGGTACATTAGGTAAATACATATTTAGAAATCATTGAGACATGGATTACTGAACTAGATTGAGACCTCTTTGCCTTTTGGTGTCTGTACTTTGTTTCCAGGCCCCTGAAACAAAAAGTCAAATCATTAAAGGATACAGTGGGTATGATCTGGCTACTCTACAAGAAAATTGAAAGTTCATACTTTTGTTTTCTTTAGAAAACATTACAAGACAAGCTCCATGTGTTACTAAAGATTATTCTCCTCAATCAAGGATATTTATTCTTTATTCGTCTAAAGACTGTCTAAACTGGATGCTCTGCTGGGTTGTGACATGGGAGCTGAAAGGCCTGAATTCTAAGACTGCAATTCTGATCTTCTGTTTCAGATGACCCAGATCATCTGCTATGGTTCCCCTTTTCCTTTTCTCCCATCCTTCTCTTTGCCCATTTCCTTCTTCTTTTATTTTCCCTGCTCTTTCCTTACCTGCTCTACATGACCCTCTAAACACATTTCAAGTTTTTTTCTTTTCTTTCTCTCTTTCTTTTTTTCTTCTGCTCAAAATTCCATGTGGAGACCAAAAAATGCCCCCAGAATTTCCACTTCTATTAACCCCTATACCTTTGGCTACACGTAGTCTGGCAAAGCCGCAACTACTCCACCCTAAACCCACATAGTTGAGCCATGCAGGCCAGAGTGAAGAACCTAACATACGCCCCTCTGACTCAGACCCAACCTTTTAAGATCTTTGGCAATTCTTTTTCTGTTATACAGGAGCACCATCTGGTCATCCAGAACTCTGATAGGGTCCAAAATGTTGGGCAAGGCAGAAAATAGGCAGAATTTGGGTGGGCAAGAGGATCTGTGATATGTAAATCACTGGACTCCAAAGACACCGCTTTGAGAACAAAGAAAGGGAGGCATGGTTTTCCACAGAGAAGAACTCTTGGGATTAGTTTGAAGGGATCCCTAATGCCTTCCATGACTTTGAAGTTACTTTATAATCTCACAACAATTGAGTATAGAAATGTTGACAAAGGCTGAGGTGACGGCAATGAGTCTTCATTGTTCATGTCTGTGAGTTTTCTTCTATCGAAGGACATAGTTTATTTTCAACCAAAAAGTGGTTTCAGCCAGGCATTGTGGCTCACACCTGTAATCTCCGCACTCAGGAGGCTGAGGCAGGAGAAAACTGCCACAAGTCTGAGGCCAGCTTGGGCTACATGGTGAATTCATGGCCAACCTGAACTACATAGCAAGACCTTGTCTCAAAATCAATCAATCAATCAAACAAAATAAAGTGGTTGGATAGAATGTCACTCATGACCCCAACTTTCAGTTATTCATTTCCTAATTGATGGCAGAGCATTTGAGTGCTCTTCTGTTAAGGAGAATGATTGGCTCCAAATAACAGAAGCAAGTAAATAACTATTTTCCTGATAGATGGAGAAATGGTAAATAATGGAGAGGCTAGGTAAAGAACAGAGGTCTTGGTAAAGTCAGAAAGACCTGGTGAGACACAAAGGCTTTTTGTTTGTTTAACAAAGCTTCTTCCTTAATTGGTAAATGTGGGGTTACTCAGCATAAGGAGGTAGACAAGTATAGTTTCTACATAAAAGCCTTTTGCTCATACCCTCTTTTCCTGATCAGCATAGAAATAATATGATTAAATCTTTTGTTTTGTAATTTCTAAAGCCACAAGAGCCAGAAGCATGAGAAATGAGAACAAATTTAATGGAAATTGCCCAGTTATTTTTATTGTACTGATGTCTCCTCACTTCTGTGGTAGGAGGGATGGCTTGCCTTAAATTTATGATAGTATATGAATGGTTTGTTAAAATGTTGGAAATGTTGGTCCCACTTCAACAGTAGGTACTGGATTTGTATGGATGAATTGTCTCAGCTTCTTAGACTGTTTTCTTCCAAATCATACACTGATTGTGATACCTCAATTGATTTAAAATGTAAAGCAAAGAAGCTCAAGCCGCACACACTCTATATTACCTCACACTTCAAACTCTACGTATCACAGCAGGCTTTCCATTTGACAAAGTGAAGAATGGAAGATGCCGCTGTATGTTTTCATCTCTTTAAAACAAAACACAATCCCTAAATGTGGGTGAAACTTAGGAATGTTTTGTGGAATCATTTTGGACACTAAATGATAGCTGCTCAGCAAATGTTTCTGAAATGGTTTGTTATTGTGTTCCAGAAAGGGTGACGTAGAAATAATAATTTCAAACTAATTAAAAAGTCCAAGCATAGATGTCGACCATGCACTACGATGAGATAATCAGCTTTTGCTAGCATCATTAATTTTGAATATGTGATTATTTAGACATTTTTTAAACTAATAGTTTATAAATATGAGACAATGAGAGAAACGACTATTCTGTTCTAGGATCAGAACAAAAAAGAGGGCTAAGTAAGACTGGTCAAAATGAAACGATTATTTCATGTTGCCGGCATATGGACGGCTAGGGATCATGCCCTCCCTCTACTGTACTTTTCATAACACCCACCTGGCATATACACATGCTCAGGTAGCCGTTGATGGATTTTTTGGGGGGTGCTGGGGATTAAACTCAGGGCCTTTCTAGGCAAGCGCTCTATTACTGAGCTAAATCCCCAATTCCCCTTGATGGATTTTTTAAATTGCCAAATTTTTATAAACCAAACAAGAGTTGGAAGTCATAGACTTCTGGTGCTAGCAGAGTTCTTGTAACAGAATAGAAAAAGTATATGCTTTGAAATAAGAAAGACATATCTCAAATCTCAATTCTAGCCAGGCCTGGTGGCACACACCTGTAATCCCAGCACTCGGGAGGCTGAAGCAGGAGGATCATTGTGAGTTCGAGGCCAACCTGAACTACATAGTAGGCCCCATCTCAAAAATCTAAAAAAAAAAAAAAAAAAAACCTCAATTCCACTACTTATTCTACTACTTAGAAAGTATGACTTTACGCATTTTGCACATTGGTCTCTTCACTCATTAAATTAAGACATTGTGAGATTTAGGTGATACACGTAAATAGCTTTGTACATTTTCTGGTATAATGCATTAGTTGTTTATTGTTTCTGTATTATTATTTTTTAGCATTTAACAGATGGGAGATAAAATGATAACGGTTAATGCTTTCTGAGTATTTGTTATATGATAGGCATTGTGCCCAGTGATTTATGAGCCTCATTTCACATATTTACTTTTTAAAAAGTCCATTATGAAATCAAACCATCAGGTAACTCAACCCATCAGGTAAATCGACTCCATCAGGTATTTACTCAGACTTCACATATCAGGCAAATGAGGCTAATAGAAGGTAAGTAATTTGCCCAAATTTACATAATTGGTGAATTACAGTCATCTAAGCTGTGTTGGAATAGAACACATTCATCTGAATCCCGGTAGATACTGTAATGGAATATTATTTGGCCTTCAAAAGAAAGAATACTGCTGTTTCGAACAACATGGATAAACCTGGGGGATATCAGGCCAAGTGAAATAAGATAAATACTGCATGATCTCACTTATTTAAGGTATATGAGGTACTTATAATAGTTACACCCATACGAACAGAGAATACAACGGTGGTTTCTCGGGGCTGGAGACTGGGATAAACAGGGAGTTGTTCGGTGCATACAGAGTTCCAGTTATGCAAAATGAGTACGTTCTAGAGATCTGTAAAACATAGTCCCTATAATTAACAATACTGTGTTGTGCACTTCAAAATGGGTTAAGAGAACAGCTCTCATATTAAGTGCTCGTAACATACATGCACACACACGCACACACACAAAGGATATAAAGAAACTTCGGGAGGTGTTGGTTATGTCTAGTATTTTGATTGTGGTAATGGTGTCACACATGTTTACATCTCGAACTCATCAAATGATAATATTACATATGTGCAGTTCTTTATATATCAGTTATACCTCAATAAAGCTATTTAAAAATGAGTCCCAAGATTGAAGAAAGATGTTCAAGACCATCCTGTTGGATAAATTCAGAGCCAATATTAGCATTCAGAGATTCTGCATGTTTCCCCTCGAACCATTAGTTTTCTATTTGTGCACGATAATAACCCTATCACACAGGATAAAGAGATAATGTGAGAACGGGACATAGGCTAGAATTTATGGGGACATAATGGCACCAAGAGAAGGAAATACGAAATCAAAGACAAAGACTTGTGGCCTGGACCCTGCCCTTTAGGGAGGCAGGACTGCAGGCTATTGAGAAGTAGAGTTTCCATGTACTCATTCATGCGTGTCTGCATTTGTTGCCTGACACATTCAACTGTTACTTATTAACCACTTCCAGGCCTCGGGGTACAAAGGTGAGCCCAGCACAGATAAGGACCTCATTTCTGATTTCGGCTGGACTGTTGTGGCAAGATTTCAGGAACCTCATGGAGGCCAAGACACCCATGAACTGCTACAACTCTAAGTCAAAAATAATATATTCCTGCTACCCCTACTTTCATCTTCTGCATTCCTGGCTGAATCCTAAGCAGTACCTTGGAACCGCTAGTTGATGTCTTTTGGGTTCTATCACACTTGGATTTTCTGAGGACTAGTAGAGACAGGTTGGAAAAGGAAAACTGACAATATAATAAAGGAGCAAAGCTGGATGTGGTAGTGCATGCCTGTAGTCCCAGCACTGGAGAGGCTGAGGCAGGAGGGTCGCCATGAGTTCAAGGCCACCCTGGGCTACATAACAAGACTCTGTCTCCAAAAAATCAATAAGTAAGTAAGTAAATAAGTAAATAAATAAATAAAGGATCCAAAACCCTATTGTGCCAACATCAGACTGGAGGCATATATTCAACAGAGCTGATTGTTCTGCTGTATTTGATGAGCAGTGTACATTGTAAATTTATGCTAACAATAAATGGTCTAATAGAACAAAGTCACTTTGTGGCAGATAACTTTGGTTTTACGGTTCTCTGAGCATGGTGACTGATTTAAAATTGCTGCAGCCACTCTATCTCAGAAAAGTGTAATTTCGTAGTTACTACTTTGCAGCTTGGTTTATTCACCTCTTGAAGACGTCACAATTCCTAAAATTAATTTGCATTTACTGTATATATTAGTCTGCTTTACATTACTGTAACAAATACCTGAGATAAACAACTTACAGAGAAAACATTTGTTTTGCCTCAAAGTTTTGGAAGTTTTAAAAAAAAAGTTTTGGAAGTTTTTGTTTTGCACTATGAAATATTCATTTTTATTTTTCAGTATTAAGCATGATTAAAATAGTGCAAAAGGGAGAAGGGGGGAAGAAGGAAGGGAAAAAGGAAAGAAAGAGGAAAGGGAAAAAATGGAAAATTGGAAATAAACCTGCTATAAATAGGGAAGGGTGGGGGAGTGTATGGAAGGGATGGGGAGGGAACCAAGATACATCATATACAGGTACAAAATAACCATGATGAATGAGATCAATATGTATACAATGTACCAATACATGTTCTAGGTTAAAAAAATTTAAAAATCGTGCAAAAACCACTAAGAACACAAGTTAAAGTGCGCGCTAGCTGTTTCTGTATTTGCCTTTTGTAATCTCGGTAGGGACAACATATAAGCAAACCAAAAGGCCAATTTGCACAGACAATGCCTGAACCAAGATCAGAACACAAGGGGTCCAACATATTTGATGATCCCCTGAACATTTTTGGAGGCTAGTAGAGCCTACACGGTGTCTATGTCTTACCCTTCAGCTACATCCTTGAGTTAAAGATGTTGATTTAGATTCTAGTTTTGAAAGTTTTGAGGCGGGAAAATAGGGTGTGGCTAAAATTGGTTGGGAAAGCAGGCGTGGCAAAATCCCAGTGAGCTAGGAGTAGGGCGTGGCTGGAGCTGGCTGGGAAGGTGGGTGACCTGGGGGAGTCGCCTACACCTGATGTCCAGCTGGGGCGCAGAATCCAAGCACCACCTCTGGGGACCCGTATGTAGAAGTTCTCATGGGTTTCCTCCAGAACTTGGACAAGATAAATAGAGGCAGCACATGGAGGTCACTCTCTCTCCTCTCCCTCTCTCTCTCTCTCTCTCCCTCTCTCTCCTCTCTCTTCTCTTCTCTCTCTTCTCTCTCTTTATCTCTCTCTCTCTCTCTCTCTCTCTCTCTCTCAGGCCTGCTTCCCGTGCCTGCATTCTGGCTGCGGGGGAGATGATACCTGCATGCAGCGCTCTGGGGCTATCATGAAATGCCAGGTCTCTTAGACATGGTGCGTGTTTTTACTTTTTATTATTGTTTCCCTTTTTTGTTGTTATTGTTGTTTCCCTTTTTGCTTTTTCTCTGTTTGGCCCAAACTCACTCTGCAGAGCCAGTTTCTCCCTCTGTTTGCCATCTTGAATAAACTTTGACACTGCTTTTGGTCTCTTTTGTCCAATTCTTTGTTCGAGGCAGAAAGAACGTGGAACCTGGAGTACAACTGCCAGATGACACCGGGACACATATTCAGAACCATTTTCAAAGCCCTGGACATGGACTCTCACATGAACTCGCGCAGGGTTTTGATAGGATGACTTGCACATGTTGGGAAATATAAAAGAGGGATAATCGCCATTAAAAGTTTGCTATAGTGTCTCTTCATGGTAGCTCAACCTATGCTGTAGAGTGTATTTTTTTCCTCCCTTTTCCCCACTTTTACTTGGCCCAAACTCGCTCTGCAGAGACTATTTTTTCCTACCTCTAACAAATGTGAAATTTTACCACCGTTTATGTCTGTTTGGTTCAGTTCTTTGTTTGGGACAGAAAGAACCTAGAAATCATCTCTAAGAGGAGACTCCAGCACCCCAGAGCCCAGTAACAGTTTCAGCCTATGAAATGTTAACAAATTGAATTCAACAATGTACATAAAGAATTCTATACCAAAACCAAGTGAAATTTACAACAGGTGTGCAAGACTGGTTTGCAACACAGGTATTCGAGATTGGTCCAAAATTAATCAGTGTGGGGCTGGAGATTTAGCTCAGTGGTTAGAGTGCTTGCCTAGTGCAAGGCCCTGAGTTTGATCCCCAACACCAAAAAAAAAAAAAAAGAAAAGAAAATTAATTAATGCAACTTACCACAACAACCATCTAAAGAAGAAAAATCGTATGGTCAGATCAACTGATGTAGAAAAGGCATTTCGTAAAATCCAATACCAATTGTAGTTGGTATCCAATATCAAAATCTCTCAGCAAGGTAGAAATAGAAGGAAATTTCCTCAACTAAGGAACACATACAAAAAAGGCTGTAGCTAATATTATACTTAATGGTGATAGACTGGGTACTTTTTCCTATAATCGGGAATGAGACAAGGGTGTCCTCCCTCACCATTCTGATTCAACAGTTCTAATTAATACAATAAGAGTAGAAAAGAAAAGAAAATATCGTAGATTAGAAAGGGGGAAGTGAAACTCTACTCCAGATATGATTGTCAATGTGCAATATCCCAAATAATCAACAGAAATCTTTTGGAACTAATAAATGAGTATAGCAGGAATGCAATACACAAAAGTCAATTGCTCTCCTATATGCCAGCACACACACATACACACAAACTCATATAATGGATTGTAGACCTAAAAGTAATAGACAAAGTCATAAAATTTAAAGAATAGGAAAAAATTCACATAAAACTTAAAGAGTTTAGATGGGATAATAAAGAAAACTGATGTTAGATTTTATTAAAATTAAAATGTTATGCTCTACAAATGACAAATAAAAGACTGAAAAGATAAGCCACAGACTTGGAGAAAGTATTTGCAAAGCATATATCTTTTTTTTGGTGGTGGGGTGCTGGGGACCGAACTCCAGGCCTTACCACTTGCTAGGCAAGCTCTCTACCACTGAGCTAAATCCCCAACCCTGCAGAGCATGTATCTTAAAACGTTTGAACCCTACACCTATCTTAGGACTCTTAAAACACAGCAATAAAAGAAACAACTAAATTTAAAAGTAGTCAAAAATCTGAGCAGACACTTCATTTAAGAAGATTAGACTGATGGAAAATGAAAAGATTCTCAACATCGTTTGTCATTAGGGAATCACAAAGCAAAGAAAGAGATACAGGTACATACAGTACATATTTGAAAGATTGAAGCACAAAAAATTAACAATACTAACTGATGACCAGGATGCACAGCAACCAGAATTCTCATTCGTTGCTAGTGGGAATGTCAAAATACAGCCTCTCTGGAAGACTGGTTGTCACTTTCTTATAAAACTAAGCCTAATACTCCCATATGATCAACTTATAGCGTCTCTCCCATAGTCACCAAAAAAATCTCCGAGAGATAACTAAGATGTCTTTCAATAGGTGAATGAATGAACAAACATGGTTCACTTATATAATGAAATATTCAGTGATAAGGTGAATTGATTTGTCAAGATACAAAAAGATATGGATAACTCTTTAATGCAAATTGCTAAGTGAAAGAAGTTTGTCTGAAAAAAAATGACATATTATATGATTACAATTATATTACATTCTGGAAAAGTCAAAAATATATAAAATAGTAAAAATTGTGGTTGTTAGATGTTTGGGGTAATTGAGGAGACTTGTATAGGAGAAGCAGAGGGAATTGTGTAAGTCAGTAGACTGTTCTATGTGGTACTGTAATGTTGAATACGAAACATTAAGCATTTGTCAAGCCCCATAGAACTTTACAGCACAGACAGTGAACCTTAATGTATGCAAATCTTTTCAAAATCATTTAGGAAGTGGAGGATTCCAGGCAGGAAAGCAAAATGTGACAAATCAATCCATCACAAATGTATGAAGCAGTCTCACTAAAGCGTGTAGAGGAATAGGGTGCTGACTTAAGTAGTTTTGGAAATGAGTAAAATTTAAGACTAAAAGCAAAAAAGAACTTTTCTCAAGGTAGAATGGTATAATAATTCTGAGACCACTATACATGTACACAATTAAGTATATGGACAATGCATAGTGAGAGCCAGGTTTCTCACTACTGGAGTGGGTAGCTACAGTTAGGCAAAGAAAAGAGGCTAGAATGATCCATGTGTTAAGGGTGAGAATGAAATCATGTTTAATTTAATAGAGACATAAAAAGGTGCAAATATAAATATCTATAGATCTATACATACACATGGTTTGTATATACACATCTATCTCCTTGTTCCGTCAACATCGCCAAGGGCCTCGAAGCAACGCCACCCCAGTAGTGAGAGTATATTTAGCACCCAGATGTTGGTTTCTAATACCATTCTCCAACAAGAGGAAGTATGGATCCTTGGTGAAATACTAGATTTTAGGACTGGGATAGGAAATACAGAAGCATCTTGTATTGCCAGAAATGTGAGTAAGTGCTAACAAACAGCAATCATGATGATGAGTACACACCAAAGGGTTATAGGAGTTAACTGACTGAAAGAGCTATTAACGGCCAAAGCCAGAGCAACTGAGAAACAAGCGAAACAGTATTACATTATAAAGCAAAGTCCAAAATAAGTCCACAAGGATATAAATGATTGATTGAATAAATAAATGAGGAAGAACAGACAAATTTCCTGTGCCAAAGAATTCCAAATAGTTCAAGTAGGTACTCCACGTAAAGGTGTAGAGCCTAACTCTTTGGCATAGGTTGAACCTAGTAACTTGCAAAGAGTACACTGTGGAGAGGGGAGAATCAAGGAGTGGCTTTACTGTGGAGAAATGGGGCAAACACCACCTCAGCCAGGAGAGAAAGGGTAATATCAGCAAGGGTAAGTCATGTTGATAGTATAAACCTTTGACATGATGTGTTGGTGAGGGCACTTTATCTCCATGGTTTTCTTCCCCAAATCCCATAATGCCAGTCTAATTACGAGAAAAATACAAGACAAATCCCAATTGATGGATATTCTACAAAATACATGACCAGTACTTTTCCAAACTGTCAAGGTCATTAAACAAGGAAAGCTTGCGAAACTGTTACAACCAAGAGCAGCCTAAGGAGACACAATGACTAACTGTGGTGATATGGTATCCTAAATGGATACTGGGACAGAAAAAGACATTATGGAAAAGCTAAAGTAATCTGAAGAAATTACGTCATCACTTAATACTAATATATCAATTGGCTCATTAACTATGGCAAACGTACCTTAATAATGAAAGGCATCAATATAGGAAACTGGGTGTGAGTATATGGGAACATTCTGTACTATTGCTCCAATGAAACTGTAACTCTAAAATTATTCTAAAATAAAATATTTACAAAAAAATGTTGCTCCTATCTATTCCCATAACAGCTATTTCTAAGCAGGCAGGCAGGCAGGAAGGAAGGAAAGAAAGAAGGAAGGAAGGGAGGGAGGAAAGAGATGAACTAGAGAAAGACTTTGTTATCTTGAGTAAGTACTAATTGCTGTAATGCTAAGTGTCTTAGACATACTTAGCCGTGGATCATGGATTAAAATTAGGCTGCTTTATTTTTCTAGCAAGGATGGTTGTACTTCTAAGGTTCATAGAGTTTGCGTTGCTCTTAGGAAGTAAAAGGAATGTGGAGCTCATTAGCTAGTTGGATCTTTTAGACAAAGTGCTCAGAGGAGGTAAATGTAGGGAGAGCAGTAGGGATTTGAAGAGGCATTTACAACTTAAGGCTCAATGAGATGCAAAGATATTTATTGTTAATAGTTTCTGCTGGTAGTTCCACAACCACCAAAGGGAGTGGCGTCTTGCTGGTCTGCGGAGGCCACCTGCCTCCTTCATAACTGTAATGAAGAGGCCAGTAAGTGTCCTGTGGATCCACCTTGGCACCTGCGCAGTGATATCTAGGGTGAGTTATGTTACACAGGGTGGTAAAGTGATCAAACCCATGTGTTGTTTTTAAATTAAAAATGATAGTAAACGGAATGAAAGGGAAACCCAAGTGAAAGAAAAAAAGCATGGAGGCTTTATTTGAGCAAAGCTTCAGTCAATATAAGGTTGATATGAGACTAAGTCTTCAAAATTCATTTTAGGTCTCAGCCCCTCTTCCTTCTCTACATTTTCTGTCCTAACGCCTACCACCATCACTATGAATTTTCTAAATTTATCAGGAAGCTGGATGCTTCCTTAATTGGGAACAAAGTAATGAAGTAATTGTACAGCACATGGTCCTAAAACTGCTCTTTCCCTCCCTTGTTGCTGGATGATCCTCTTGTCCTCCACAAGCACCGCCAGGCTTGCCCTTAGAAGGCACAGATTATAATCAAATCAAGGCTCCTGGCACAAAAATAATAGCAGACATATGTAGAACCTGCTATGTGCCAGGCTGTCTTCTGAGCACTTCCCATAGCTTACCTTAGTGTAATCATCTTTATAACGCTACGATATATGTATAGTTTTACTACCACTATTTTATACCTCAGGAAACTGAAGCCCATGGGCCTTCTTTGAGATTTGTGTGTGTGTGGTGCTGGGGATGGAACCCAGGGCCTTGTGCATGCTAAGCAAGTGCTTTACCACTGAGCTACATCCCCAGCCCCAACTCTGAAGATTTTATAGGCTGGTTCCTCATGTGTGCCACAGATATTTAACAGGCCCCCAGCAAGTCTTGATTTGTCCTTAAGGAAGGTGATTTTGTTTGTTATGGGTGTTTGCCTCATTCTCCGCTATTCTCTTCCTTAAATTGGCATTTCTGACTAGCGAGGTGATGTATTCCAGTTTCATGAACTCTATTCCCTTTCCATATAAAGATGAGTGGGCAGATGGGATCCTTTTTTTTCTTTTTTCTTTTTTTTAAATTTTATTTTCATGGTACATTTTAGATGTACATAGTGATAACATTCATCATGGGGGGTTTGTACCTGTACATTACATATATTGTTGCTTCTTTTTTTCCCATTCCCCTCCCCTCACCCCCTCCTCCCTCCCTATTTACAAAACAGATGGGATCTTCTTAGGCATTGAGCATTGTTATGGTTTGTGTCTGGGTGTCCCACCAAAGCCTCATGTGGTAAGAGGTGGCTGGATCTAGAGTATGTGATGCTGGGATTAAGGGTGTGCGATTACTAAATCAATCCACTGATTGGTTTAGCACCACCCTAATCCTAGTATTTTGGATAAGATACAAGGCACAGGAAGAAGCTAGTTAGGCCCCTTGCTTGCCTTGCTGCCTTCTGCCTGTCTGCCGTGCCACTCTGCCTCGGACCCAGCTGATTGCAGACTAAAACCTCTACAAACTGTGAGCCAAATAAACCTTTCTTCCCCTAACTTTGGGTGTCAGGTATTTTGTCTCAGCAACAAGAGAAAAGTAACTAAGACAAGCACCTTCACTTGTGTGTGTGTTTGTGTGTGTCTGTGTGTTTATAACTTGACTTGACAGCAATTAGTTCTCACCCAAAAAGACTGTAAAATTTTTGAAAGTGGTAACAGGTGTATAGTTAACCAAAATATGAAGCTTGTTTGGTCAATCTGCATCCTCATTATGTTTTTCTGAATAACTGCACATGGGTACTGTATGGGATATTCCTTCTTCCTTTGGCCCAGATGAGACTGGTGTCAATGCAAACATCTCTAGTCTCCACCTCCTTTGTGGAAAATTTCTGGACCTCTTTGAGTGCTTGAGGAACATGCTTTTTGAAGTCCATTGTGTAGAATTTTTGCTTAGTTTAACATTCACATTTATTACTTCCATTATAAAAGATAAGTACATTTATAAACATTCTGAACAGGAAAAAAATCCACTACTCTAATACAAAAAATGTTTTAGAGTGTTGGTATATTTCATTTTAGGCTTCAGATTAATCTAAAATTTCATATGGTTTCAACCACTTCACAGAAGACATTAAAATGCTGGTTCTTACAGTCCTAATTATGTTTTTGATTCTTCAGAGCAATTTGTCCTTTCAGCAGCGAAAATTGAAGGCATTATATAGTTACAAAAATGAATTCTCCAAACTTTGCACAGCCTCTAATCAAAAGTTACTTTTTCTGTGAAAAATATATTTAGTTCTGCTTAGAATAAAACTTTTTTGAGGTGGTGGGGATGAACCCAGGGCTTGCATATGCTAGAGAAGTGCTCTGCTACTCAGCTACAAACCCAGCCTTTAAAATAAAAATCTTGTAGAGATGGAATTCCTAGGCACTACTGACTCACTGGTTATACAGACAAGGAAATGAAATCAAAGGCATATCTCTACTTTCTCAGAAATGTTTAAACAAAAGGAGTATGCATCATATGCAATTATTTGAAATTAAACATCGATTTGTGAGTGGGAATGGAAAGGGAAGGAAGGTCTTATTCTTAATACATGGTCAGAGGACTGTCTTTATGACCACTGTCTAAAAAGTCCAACAGTCCAACAACACATGTAAAACTCAGCCTAAATCATCTACTCCAAAACATCCCTTTATTTGAAATGTATAAATTTTATATAGAGAGAAAATGTGCGAAACTTCATATAACTTCTAGGGGAAAGTTAAAATCAAAATTGTAATGTTTCTTTTTTTTTCTTTTCTTGATAACTGTTTTAGCTTTACTTTGTGCCCTTCATCTTTAAGACCAAACAGTTAATACACATTGGTATTTTAAAAGGTATCTCATACTGCACACAATACTTTAGAGATCAGCCTTAATTAAGGGATATGTTATGGCTTGTATCTAGATGTTCCCCCAAAGCCTTATGTGTTCATAGGTGGGGTTTTGGGGAGGTGGTTTGATCATGGTTGTGTGATGCTGGATTAGGATATGTAATACTGGGATTAAGGGCGTGTGATAACTAAATTGTTTTAACATAGTTCTGAGTACGAATAATGGAAACCCCATCCTAGGTGTGGCTGGAGCGAATCAATAAACTTATAGCCTGGACAGAACATAAAGGGATAGAAAGAAGGCATGTTTGCTGCTTTGCTGCCTCCTGCCTGCTCTGCCATTGACTGTTTCTCCCCTGCGATGCCTGCTCTGCCCTTCTACCCTGCTTTGCAGCCAGCTGAGTATGGAACGAAACCACTACAAACTGTGGCCCAAAATAAACCTTTCCTTTAACTTGTGAGTGTCAGGTATTTTGTCTCAATGATGAGAAAAGTAACTGAGACAGGATATGCAAATAAAAAGATGCATTTAAGAGGACAGCAGATTAGTTTAAGCAGATCAGACAGAAGGAAATAACCAAAAATGCAACGTGCTCCTATTTGTGCATGCCTACATCCTCCTGGTGCACCGAAGCTGCCTGCAGCTCAGTCTCTTTTCCTTAAACACCACTGGCCTAACACCTCACCCCCGCAGACCTGCCCCACCATCACCCTGTCGGCCGGTTTCTTCTGTGATCAACATCACCACGCTCAATGGACTCCATCGAATTGATTTCATCTAACACACTAGGTTTCTCTCTTCCTCCTTGGTCTTCCAGAGGGCAGCATTCATTTTTATGTCTTTAACTTTGTTTCTTTCTGGCCTTGAGATCTTGATATTTGGCCTCTGTAGGCAATTCTGAACTGTGCTGAATTATCACTTAAATTATCTTCTTTATTGAGTACTATTCTTCCTATTTAGGAATTCTGTGTGGTAGTTTTATTTAAGCTCAATAACACATTTGGATAACACAGACGCAAAAGCAGCAGAATTATAGACATTAAAAATAAGAATATAGGAGGCAGGAGGGTTACTTGAGCCCAGGAGCTCCAGGGCCAGCCTGGGAAACTTAGCAAGACTCTGTCTCTTAAAAATAAAAAATAAAAAAAAGAGACTAGAGATTTAGCTCAAGCGGTAGAGCTCTTGCCTAGCAAGTGCAAGGCCTTGAGTTCAATCCCCAGCCCCAAAAATAAAAATTAAAAATTAAAAATATGTAAAAAGACTGTTCTTTTGTCTTTTTAAAGCATTTCTTTTCTTCCATTTTGCATTTTAAACATAAGTAGATTCTTACATAGTATTCATAAACAAAATATGTTCTGAGCACAAAATATGTTCAGAAACAGTGTTGCTCTTGGACGATGTAACACATGAAGATGTACTTAACAGTATTAGTTAAGACCTATAATTAGAATCAAAGTAAAATAAATCATAAATACTGCATAGTTACTCAATACCAATTAGTACTATATAACATGTTCTGGAAAATATAAAATATTGGTCTGGGGTGAAGGGAAGGAAAAAAATCATTGTAGCCAGAAATTCATTTAATGACCAACAGTATTTTCATTCTATATAACAGACAAAACATTTAAGAATGCTGTTGGGGCTGGGATTTAGCTCAGTGGTTAGAGTGCTTGCTTAGTAAGCACAAGGCCCTGAGTTCAATCCCCAGCACCAAAAAAAAAAAAAAAAGACAAAAAGAATGCTGTTTACAATCAGCTAATTAAGACTTGTAAGTGATTTTTTATTTTGATAGCAGGAAGAGTTTTTGAATTTAAGAAAAGATGAAAAAATGAAGAGCAAAAAATATATGCCTATCGAATATTGGGAGTTATTGAGGAGAAGGCAAGAAAATCACCAAGAGAGAAGAAAAGGAGGAGAAAACTTCCTCAGACTTCACAATTTTATCTACCTAGGTTGTCCTGCTGAATCACCATAGTAACTATTCTTTAACTGAAATTCATACTCCTGATTATAGGTGAGACTACTGAAGCCCAGAAAGTTAACTGACTTGTCCAGGGACACAAAGGTGGCAGGTAGCAGAGGTGAAATTACAGTTCAGGACCAGCTCACTTAGTAGAGCTGCTCATCTCCACTTTCAGTAGCATACACAGGATGCACAGGATGTGGAGAGAGTCAGCTTTTGGTGATGCATGGCTATGCATATATGTATATTTTCTTAGATTTATGAAGAAGAATTTGTAGTGAAAATAACCTTTATGTTATAGAAGTAATGTGTTTGAGAACTAAAATCCAGAAACATACAAAGAGCCAACAAAGAAATGTAAAGTCCCTCACAAGACCGTCTACTTAGAGCCAGCTAATCTTGGCATTTTTCTAGCCCTTAAGTGTGTGTAAATCAAACGGCACGAGCCTTTTTAATTATGGACTACCAAAGTAAAAGGAAAACTGTTTCAGCATAGTAGACTATATTAAGGCTAAACATCATTACCAAGGCATTTGTTAATTGGGCTAGCCCCATCACAGACAGGTTTCTACAATATTTCACAAATTTCCAACTGGAGAAAGATTACAGGGTTTTAACATATAAAAAATTTGCACTTAAATAACAGAATTGATAATGAAGGAATGGACTACTTTTACAGCAGCAACAATAGCACTGAAAAAGTATAGGATTATATTCTGTGACAATTATCAAAAAATTTACATGAAGAATAATTTAAGACATTTTTGAAGTATATGAAAGAAACAACCGGAAGAGCAACTCATTCTTGGGCAGGAAGACTCAATTTACAAAAGGTGTAAATTCTCTCCAAGTTTATTCATAAATTAATATGATAGCAATATAAATTGAAGACAATTTTATTTACTTATTTTTAGGTGATGTGGGTAGGACTAAGACAAGGTCTCTCTAAAGCTCCTATGGAAAAATAAATAGAGTAATGGGGAAAATTCAGTAAAGAAGGTAAAGTAAGGAAGACCACCTGTACCAAACATAAAGCCATTTTATAGGATCTCGATGATTAAAACAGTGTGGTATTCATGGAGAGATATTATGACAGATGAATGGAGCAGAAGAGAAAATACAGAAGACCTAACCATGTACAATTGAGGATATGATGTAGGTAGCCTCTTAGCTGTGCTGAAAAATGGATACTCAACAATCAATTTTGAAAACACTTGATAATCATGTGGAAAAAAAATAACTTTTGATCTACTGCTTCATGTTATCCACCCACATAAATTCCAAACAGATCAAAGATATAATTGAAACCTTATACATGCTAGAATAAAACAGGGAAAAATTACTTGCTAGCCTCAGGGGGGAGCCTTTTAAATTTCAAAATCCGGAAACGACAATGTTAAAAAATGATATACTCATTACTTAAAAAGTTAAAGTTTATACCTGAAAAAATAAACATCAATTCCAAAGACATATGAAAAACTAGAAAAACAGTTTAATTCGTACTACCAACAAAAGTGATTACTCTTTTTAATTATCCAGGTAAATCCGTGGAGCAACCCTAATTCACTAAGGAACGGGTATATAAAGCAAATACAAAACTTTCTGGGCATTTTAGAACACAAAATAATATATGATTAGGTAGAATTTCATCCAAATAAAGAAAGCACATTAACCAAACCAACAACTTTGAAGACCACTTAATGGGAACACAAAATAACCTCACTCTTTCTATAAACATTACATGTTTCAATTCTAAATAACCCTGTTCCCACTGTGGTTGTGGCTTTCCTTTATCCCTGGCTCTCTCACCTAGAATTATGGTAAACATGGAAGGTCCTCTGAACATGCTCAGAACGTGGCTAAAACTCCAGGCTGCAATTTATTCTTGTGGACAGAGCCTGGAACTGACCATATATCCCCACTCAACTGCCTTAAGGTCTGTTTTTGTCCCTCAAGTAGCCTTGGAAGTGTGGGAATGACCCGTGTGGACCTGGGCCCGGGTTTAGGCTCCTCTGTGGGCAGTAATGGCCACAACTTTCCCAGGAGACACCGGTCTTTACACTGCTGAAGCCTGCTTAAACTCCCCCAAGTCATCTGGAAAACGGTTATGCAGCAGGAATGTTTAACTGGTCCCAAGTGGTAAAGGACCGCAGGTTTCTGGCTATGCTCTGAAAAATCTTACCACAGCTAAGATTATAAGTCAGTCCAGCAGCCAGTTGAGGAAAATTCCATTAAATTGTATTCGCCAGAATACATACATATTAGTTGACTTATCGTTTGCTTTACTTTTCAAAACATTTAAATTCACTTAACGTTATATAGCTCTAGTCCAAATACACTTTGATTGAATTTATAGTTATACTGACACTTTACACACGTTAAAAGTTTTTAGTGTATTCTGTCTATGAAAGCACCACTTAGTTGACGAGAAGAAAAAGAGAACAGAGAAGGAGGAGGAGGAGAAAGAGGAAAGAGAGAGAATAAGAAAACACATGAAACACATATAGCCAAGCGATACATTTAGCACAGTAAACATGCTTCTGCCTCTGGCAGAATCTACTGATTATCCCTTTGCTTCACTGCTTGCCAGCCATCACGCATGGACATCAAATGCAAGTGTACTGCTGCTTCCAACCTAAAGGAGAAATGGGTGCGCTAAGATCTACTTCTCAGTCTCATGAACGATAAATAAGTAGGAGTAACTGCTGGGACACAGGGGCAGGAATGCTGTCCTTCTGGGCATCTGAGAACATATTTAATTTTCCATCCAAATACATGTCTAAGAATCCGTATTTACCCACCGATGATTTTTAGTGGATACAGATGACGGGAACAAAGTAGGGTAGATGGCAAAGTAGGGTCTTGGCAGTGTCAGCCTTGCGGGACTGCTCCCACCCCTCTTTGACTTTCCCTTGATCCCCAAAGTTCCAAGTTCTCATGACATCTCCCTTCACTTTCATTCTGCTCCTCAATCAAGACCTGAGGTTAGATGTTTCAGGAATGTGAAGATTCAAATAACTAAGGACAAAAGAGATGATTAGCTCCTTGGGAAGTGGCATTTCACCAATGATTATAAGCTATAAATCGACAAAAGTAGGTCAACTCTTTAAGAGAAAGAATTATTTTAATCAAGTGACCTGAAACCCCAATTTATAGCTGACCATTGCACTTACTCAAAGATTTATTTATTCACTTATTTATTTTTAGACTCACAGATCCATTCATTCATTTGTTAAGTACATGGGAAGCATCAACTATGTTTCAGGTTTGGTACTATGTTCTGGAGATTCAAAGGTAAACCAGCAGGCGAAGCTTAGTTAATTGTGATATGTTGTGAAATGATGCCTGACAACTCCCCAAATTTCTCAAAAGACACTAAAAAGTTGAGTGAATCAAAAATAGGATAACCCCAAAGAAATCTATGCCATGAAACTTATAATTAAACTTTGAAAACTAAAAACAAAGGAAAAAAGCAGACACATTACCTATACAGAAACACCAATTTGAATGACAGAGGTTGTTTCCTGTGAAGCCAGAGGCCAAAA
Source organism: Hystrix cristata (assembly GCA_004026905.1). Taxonomy (NCBI): domain Eukaryota; kingdom Metazoa; phylum Chordata; class Mammalia; order Rodentia; family Hystricidae; genus Hystrix; species Hystrix cristata. The sequence goes on from PVJO010007268.1 coordinate 77,993, forward strand.
AGAAGGGCTGAAAGAAAAGAATTGTCAGCTGTGAATTCAGCATCTGGCAAACCCTCCTTCAGGAATGAAGACAAAATAAAAACTGAGGCTGTTTTCCTCAGATAAAGGAAAACTAAGAGCGCTTGTTGCTAGAAGACCTACCCCTAAAAAGCTGGATAAAAGAAATTCTTCAAACAGAAAGAAATTGATAAAAGAATGAATTATAGAACATCAGGAACAACCAAAGAGCAGGAATATGGGTAACAAAATAGACTATGAGTTCCCTCATGAGTTTTGTAAATCATGTTTGATGATTGGAACAAGAGTTACAGCATTATACGATGTTCAAGGCAATGTTTTTTAATGGTGGTAAAGGCAGAAGGACATGAAAAGAAGTGACATTTCCACATTTCACTCAGTTAAAATGTTGCTATAAGTAGACTCTTACAAGTCATGTAATATATTACTCTTTTTGGGGGGATGCCTGGGGATTGAACTCAGGGCCTTGGGCTTGCAAGGCAAGCAGTCTAACCACTGAGCAAAATCTCCAGCCCCCCATGTAATATATTAATAGAGTAATCATGGCAAAAATTATAAAGAGACATATACCTAAATATACTATCAGTAAATCAGGATAGAGTCCTAAAAACCTTTCAAGTAACACACAAGCAGACACACACACACACACACACACACACACACACACATACAATGGAATGAAAACCAGTGGAAATAGAAAAAACAATAAAACGTCAAATTAATTAAGCATTAACACACAAATATCTTAAACATAAATTATTATGTTTTTAATTATATTAATTAAACCAAAGGACAGAGGTGGGCAATGAGGATTAAGTAGAAACAGCCCAGCTATATTCTCTTCACAAGAAATTCAATTCAAATTCAGTAACAGAGGTAGGCTGAAAGTAAAAGCATGCAAAACAAAAATCAGGTAGTCATTAACACACAAAAGCTGAAGTGGCTCTATTAATATCTGATAAAGTGACTTCAGATCAAATAAAAATTACTACAAATACAGTGATATATAGTGATAAAAAGGTTAATCCACCAGAAAAACATAAATTTAAATGTGCAGACACTAAACAAGAGATACATGAATCAAACAAGACAATACACAAATCAAAAAGTGATAGAGCTGAAAGGAGAAATAGGTTCAGAATTACAGTCGGAGATTTCAACACTTTTATCGAGTAGCTGATACAACAACCACACAGAAAATCAGGAAGGCTACAGAACTCAACAACATCATCAACCAAAAAAAAAAAATCTATTGGACATTTACAGAACATTCCTTCCAACAACAGCAAGGTATGCACTCTTTTTAAGCCCATGTAATGTATGGATGCTCTTTGACTTATGAAGGGCTTATGTCTCAAGTTGAAAATATTGTATGTAAAAAAAAAAGAAAATATTGTACATAAAAATGCATTTACTCCATCTAACCTACCAAACATCATAGCTTAGAGATGCAGCATGTTATAAAGTATTGGTTGTTTCTCCTCATGGTCACCTGGGACTGTGGCTCACTGCCTCTGCTCAGCCTCATGAGACAGGATTGTGACACATATTACTACCCTGGGAAAAGATCAAACTTCAAATTCTGAAATAAAATTTCTACTGAATGTGTACCACTTTTGCAACATCAACAAATTTAAAATAACTGAGGTAATATAGTGTTTTATCTAACCATGATGGAATTAATCTAGATATAACAGAAAGACAAAAAGAAAATCTCCAAACACTTGGAAATTAATGCACTTCTAAATAGTTCATGGACAACCTACAGAATGGGAAAACAATTTTGCCAGCTATCCTGCAGACAGAGGACTAATATCTAGAATACACAAAAAATTCAAAAAAATTAAACCACCTAAAATTAAAGACCCAGTCAAGAAATGAGCTAGAGAAATGAACAGACATTTCACGGAGGAAGAAGTACAAATGACCAACAAATATATGGAAAAATGTTCAACATCCCTAGCCATTAGAGAAATGCAAATTAAAACAACACTAAGACTCCATCTTATCCCAGAAAGAATGGCAATCATTAGGAAATCAAAGAATAACAAATGCTGGTGCGGCTGTGGTGAAAAAGGAACCCTCCTACATTGCTGGTGGGATGCAAACTAGTACAACCATTATGGAAATCAGTATGGAGAGTTCTCAAGAGTCTGAAAGTAGAAATCCCATACAACCAAGCCATTCCCCTACTAGGTATGTTCCCCAAAGAGCTAAAGTCATCATACTATAGCAATACTGGCATAACAGTATTTATAGCAGCACAATTTGTAATAGCTAAACGCAGGAAGCAGCCTGTATGCCCATTAACAAATAACTGGATAAACAAAATGTGGCATCTATATATAATGGAATACTACTCAGCTATAAAGAAGGATAAATTCGAGTCATTTGTAGGAAAATTGATGGATCTGGAGAACATAAGGTTGAGTGAAATAAACCAGACACACAAACTTGAATACTGTATGGTAACCCTCATTTGAATGGTACAGTATTTCTTTGTTTGCAAAGTACAAAGAAAATAAAAGATGGATACAAAGAGACAAGGGACAGATCTTGTCCAACAGGGAAAGCACCCAAGGTAACGAGAAGAGGGAATTCAGAGGAATAAAGATGCCAAATGCAGGAGCCTAAAAATCCAAATTAAAAAACAAACTCACATAAATAGCAATGGGAGGTGGCTAGGATATCACAGTAACACGTACAGTATGTACTACAGTTAACTGTATGCAGTTGCCACTTAATATTGCATCTATGTGTTTGTTTATGATGTTTGTTGTTACATGCAAATGGCATCACGTATTATTTTCTGTAAGTCTGCATAAATTTGGAAAAATTTTAATTTTTATAATTAAAAAAATAGTCTGTGGACCAAAGAAGTCCCAACAGAAATTAGAAGATATACTGAACTGACTGGAAAACTACATGTCAAAATGTGTGAGACACAGCTAACGCAGTGCACAGAGGGAAATTTATAACATGAAATACTTACATTAGAAAAGAGGGAAAGGCCACAATATTGAAGATGGCAGAGCAGTGAGCAGCAGAGAAACAGCCTCTCTGAGATTTGTTGTCCAGACATTGCAATATAGCAACTTAGGGAAGAGAAGAAGGAGGGAAGTGGGTTCTTAGGACCCAGCAGGGATCTGCAGTGAGAGTTGAAGTCCACGAGGAGAGCAAAAGGAGAGACCTGAGCACAGAAGAAGGAGATGGTGGACAGATGACACTTTCTCCCTGAGCCCTGGCTCACAGCCGGGGAGAGGCGGCTCGAGCCTGCAGACGCACAGTGACTACTGAAGACCCCAGAGGCCTCCACGGAAAGACACACCAGTGGAACACAGCGGTGGATGCAGTGGGCTGCAGAGGCTGGTGAGTTATTTGGGTTCAGCTGTCCCACAGGAGAGGCCAGTCAGCCGATTGCTATCTTGGAAAGGGGTCAAGCTCAGAACTCAAAGACTGACAGTGGCTTTTGGTGCTGCAGCACGGCAGAGCAGAGCTCAAGTTCAAGTTGGCAAGAGGGCAAGGAGCCAAGTTCAGACCTGCAGGGAACTGAGTCCAAGCTGGTGGGAGACACACCGTGTGTCTCTAGCTGAACAAATCGGGTTTCAACCCCACAGCCAGAGACCAGGCTGAACTTCAGTGAAACTGATGAAGCATTGCAATTGAACCCAACTAGGAACACCCACTACCATGCCATAAATCTACCACTGGGATTGAACAACAAGGACCTGGGCCTGCCTACTCTGTCTACCAGTGATAGTAGAGACACGCCTGTAAGCAGATATTTTTTTTTTCCATGTTGTTGCTGTTGCTTTTTTTCTCTCCTCTCTTTTTTTCTTGTTTTTTTTCTCATTTTTATATGAAAGTGAAATTTGTTTATAGTTTTTTGTTGTTATTGTTTTGTTCTGTCCTTGTTTTTATTTCTTCCTTCTCGCTTTCCCTCCTGTTTTCTTTACTGCTTTCCCAAAGTTTGCATAATATTCCTGTCCTCCAGCCTTGCTTCTCATCTCTCCCTCTTCTATTTCTCTATTTTTTCCTCCTAATTGCTTTTGAATTTTCTCCCCTGAAGGTAAAATTGCCCTATTGAGGGCAAACTCACTGTATAAATGTTTCTGGTTTATTTTAGATATTGTTACATAACCACAAATCTAGTTCACATGGTTAAAGGTGGCAAATTAATAGTTACCACAGTTTGTGATGTTGTAGGCTGTGTTTCATGCTTCTGTTATTACTGACTGTACTACTTTAGCAAAGGCCACAGATTTCTTCTAATCAGTGATTCTTCCTTATATGTCCTGACTGAGATTGTCTGAGGGTCATAAAGAGCATTATAGGCCAAGGCCAAAGAACCAAGGGCTAGCCAAATAGACAGCAACTTCTCAGCCCCAATAAATTGAAGAGGTGGGATCTATTTTTTTTTAATTTTTTTTTTACCAAGAACATGTATTGGTACATTGTATAGATAATGTTCACATTCATCACGGTTATTTTCTACGTGTACATGGTGTATCTTGGTTTTCCCCCCTTTTCCCCACCCCTCCCTTCTGTTCCCCCTTCCCTATTTACAGCAGGTTTATTTATATTTTCTCATTTTTTCCCTTTCCTCCTTCTTTCCTTTTCCCCTTCATTCATTTCCTCCTTCCCCCTTTCTAGTTCTTCTCTCTTTTTAATATTCACTTTATATAATATCTATTACACCTCTCTGACCTTATTTACCCTTATGTTTACTCATATCAGAGAAACAATTCAATGTGTACTGATGAGTGTCTGATTTATTTCACTTAAGAGTATGTTCTCAAGAAACATCCATTTATATATGAATGACTCTAGTTTACCCTTTTTTATGGCAGTGTAGTACTCCATAGTGTAGAACAACCACATTTTCTTTAGCCATTCATTGGTTGTTGGGCATTTAGGTTGTTTCCAAGACTTAGCTATTACAAATTGTGTTGCTATGAACATGGTGGTACATATGTCCTTGTGGTATGATGATTTTAATTCTTCTGGGAAGATCCCCAGTAGGGGAATAGCTGGGTCAAATGGAACCTCCAGTTGTAGTTTTTTGAGGAATC